>MUZC01003858.1:74677-93361 GCA_002072015.1 Radix auricularia
ATAATACATTATGCCAAAGACAAAAACATCGCAGCAAGTATCTTGGCCCTCGACCAAGAGAAAGCATTCGATAGGGTATGTCACACATACCTACACAAAATATTACATCAAAATAACCTAGGAAACTACGTGTGTGACTGGGTTAAGATAATATATAAAAACCCCATTAGCAAACTACTCATAAATAACACAATATCAAAAGGAATAGAAATTCAAAGATCAGTAAGGCAAGGGTGCCCACTCTCACCCTACCTTTATATACTGGCGATAGAACCAGTGTTAGAAAAGATTAGATTAGATAGCACAATAAAAGGAATCAATGTACCGAATAGAGGAGAAAGGAAACTACTAGCATACGCGGACGACACGATATTCTTCCCACAAAATAACAAATCTATCAACAGAATTATGGAAACATTTGAGGATTTTGGACAAGCCAGCGGAGCAAAAATTCTATTAAAATAAATACAATGTTATACGGAATGGTCAAATTCCGGCTTTGATATCTTACTTGGTTAATTTGTTGTGATTTTTTAAAGTTCATCAAATTTCTGTTCTGAAAATTCTAGTTTACATTTCTGTAAATTTAACATGTGCCTGTTGGTTTCTTAATAAAGAGCTTTAAATTGCCTTTGAGATGATGGTAAGTTTATATTTTTAGCTGATTGGGTTAATTTTTTATGATTTTTTAAAAATGAAGTCAAATTGACTTTTTGTCTCCCTTTTTAATTTTTGTCAAATCGTGATTCAGCTCACTTTGGAATGAACTAAATGTTAATTTATAACACTGTGACAGATCTGAAAAAAATTGAGCTAGTTAAATCATATTAAATGTATACTTTTCTGTGAGGGTGAGAAGTTTGGAAGCTCCGTAAATGTTTTTAAAAAATTGTAGGGTGCCGAAAGCACACTTAGACTTTTGCACACGAAGTGTCGGCGGCCATTTTTGAATTTTCAAAAATTCATATTTAAAAAACTACTTGTGATAGAATAATAATTTTTGTTGTTCTGTTCTAATGAAGATAAGGACTATAGACGGGAATATTCAGATTGAATGTAGTAATAATTTGAAATTTTCATTTAGAATACCTAATTAATTATAGTAAAGAATTAATATTATTATTATTTTTACCAAGATTACAATCAATGGACTAAGATATTGTCATTGTTATACAATTACATATATAAGTTACAAAATTATTCTTGGAAACATATACATATTAAAATTAATTTCTAGACAAAGTGTCTGCAATCACATAGTCTTTTCCTTTTTATGTGTTCTATATCTAATACATATTCTTGAAGAAAAAGGATCCATCTCAATAAACGTTAATGGGTTATGGTCAGTGTAAACCAGAATAGCATTGGAAGGGCAATTAACATAAAAATCAAATTGTTGTAGAGCGAAGATGAGACCTAAACATTCTTTCTCTATCGTGGAGTAGTTCTTCTGGTGAGCATTGAATTTCTTAGAGAAATAACAGAGTGGATGATCTACACCACTGTCATCCTCTTGGAACAACACAGCGCCAATTCCAAAATCACTCGCGTCTACTGCTATTTTAAACTTAAACTGTTTTGTAAAATTAGGTGCACTTAGCACAGGGGCGTTGGCTAAGAAAGATTTTAGGTCTTCGAATTCCTTTTGACATGCATCCGACCAATTAAAACTTGCATTTTTCTTGAGAAGATTAATGAGTGGAGCGGCAATGACTGAAATGTTCTTGCAGAATTTTCGGTAATATCCTGCCATGCCCAAAATCTCATGAGTTGTTTTCGATTGTCGGGAGCAGGGAAAGATGAAATAGCCTCAAATTATGCTTGAACGGGCTTCACGTGACCTTGACCCACAATGTGACCTAAGTACTCCACTGTGGCATGGCAGAATTCAACTTCTCAGGTTTACAGTGACCATAGCTTGTAACAATTTCTGGAATAATGTTGTTGATTGTTTTATGTGACTGTCGACATCTTGACTATATATAATAATATCGTCGATGTAGGCGTTGCAATTATCTAGGTCAGTGATTAAAAGCTATTAACTAATCGCTGAAAAGTAGCTGGAGCATTTTTCATGCCAAACCGTATTACCTTATACTGGTACAGGCCATCTGGGGTACAGAAAGCGGATATTGCTTTTGCTTTTTCAGATAGGGGAACTTTGTGACGAACTTGGAATCCTCAATTTGATTATTAGATCGTCTATTCTAAGAATAGGAATAGGAAAGGAATCTGACTTAGTGACAGCATTCACTTTCCTGAAATCTGTACAAAACTTGTAGCTTTTATCAGGGTTTGGGACCATTAGGCATGGGGAGCTCCAGTTACTCGAACTTGGTTCAATAATGTCGTTATCAAGCATATATTTGATTTCTGACCTGAAAACGTGAAGTTTTTCCGGATTCACACTGTAAGGATGTTGTTTGACCGGAATTGCATCGCCCATATCAACATCATGTACATCACACTTTGTCTTGGTTGGTACATCTGGGAAAGTAATATTTTTTTAAACATGTCCCTTTCCTTTGATGTTAAAATGCGCCAGTTCGACATCAATGTTGGCCAGTACCTCTGAATTTCTGAGCTTATATTGGCCAACCTTGTCGGGAACATTATCTATAACATCAATTACCTGTTCCTCCTTTATTTGGGGTAGGGCGGACATTGTTTTAGAGTCAAGACGGTTTTTTTGTTTGGGGTCACATAGTCTTTCCAGGTATTCTTTCAGCATATTGATGTGACACAACTGACGTTTCTTTTAACGTTCTGGTGTAAAAATGACATAGATTAAGTCACTAACTTTTATTTCAACCTCATGGGGGCCAAAATATCTAGCTTGTAGTGTCTGCCCTGGTATTGGCAGAAACACAAGTACCTTGTCGCCCGGGAAAAACGGTCTCAGTTTGGTTTTCTTATCATACCAGACCTTCCTTCTCTCTTGGTTACATTTCAAATTTTATTTCGCTAAAATGTATGCCTGAAATAATATATTTCTAAACTTAATCACATAAATCTAATACATTTTCAGTGGATGTTGTTTTAAAGTTGCTTCCCTGGTCAGACTGAAGCACTTTGGGTAGACCGAACAAAGTGAAGAACTTTGTTAAAGCTTTCATTTTTATGATATTTTTCGTCTTGATTTTCCTGGGAGGCATAGCTTCAGTGGAACGTGTTGAAGAACACACAATAGTCAACAAATATTGGTGAACTCATTTCGTTTTAGGCAGTGGTCCAATATATATAGGTTTAAGAGGTGCTGATTTGGTTTTTCTACTACTTGGCATGTGTGGCAGGAATTGCAAAATTGAGTGACGTCTGCCTTGATCTTGGGCCAATAAAAATGGGATGTAATTCGGTGGTAGGTTTTATATATCCCTAGATGGTCTGAAAGTGGTGAGCTATAGGCCAAGTTCATGATGTCATTTCTAAATGGAGTGGGAACCACTATTTGATGAACCATTCTCCACTCTTCATCAACTTCTGCGTCTGGAGGTCGCCATTTTCTCATCAGCATATCGTTCTGCACCTAGCATGTTGGTAACTGTTCGGCTTCTTCGTCAGTCACTGCATCCTCTCTAAGATTTACAGCTCAGGATCATTTTTTTGTTCTTGGATTATTTGCAGCCGGGTTGGTGTCTTACTACTCTTACGATCACCTGCCTCTTCATTTAGGGTTTTGAAGAATGTAGTTCCCAAATCTACTCCAGTGTTGACATTCTTGGCTTTCTTTGGCCTTGTTATCTCTTTTTTAGATATTTTTGTGCTCATGGCCCTGGTAAAAGCACAAGCTGGATATATGACTGGATCCTCATCTTGAATTTTAGAAAGCGGGGGTTCATGATTGGCGATGGGTTCGGCGATTACCTTCACACCAGCTAAGTCGTTGCTTAGCAACACATTGATGCAGTCTAACGGTAATGTCGGTCGGACACCCACAACCACAGGTCCGGAGACTAAGTCTGACTGGAGAATTATCTGGCACATCAATAAATCCTAATTCTACGCCTCTCAACAGAATGCTGCTTCCAGTAGCAGTAGTTTTAGACAAGGGAAGTACACCCTCAAGTAATAAAGACTTTGAAGCTGCTGTATCGATAAGATCGTGATAGGCCGTAGACTTGAAGTATCACCAGGTAGTGACACGAATCCTTCCGATATGAAAGGCTTGAAATCTTGATTAACATCAGTTTTGTCTGATGTAGAAGTTTGGACCTTGGTAGATGAAGAACTCCTGCTGAGTCTTGAGAACATTCAGCTAGGGTAGAAGGGCAAAAAATCTTGGTGCAGTCGTAAAAACTTTCAATTGAGTCTTCAACAAGACACTCTCTGGAGGCAGACCTCTTCTTGGAGCACAAGGATCTCTTTTAATAGTTCATAGAATTGCCAGTTGCCAGTCGAAGTTGAAACTTTGCTGGAATCGGTTGAACTAGCCTTGCTATTATTAGATAAACTCATTGCTGATTCAGAACAATCCTTAGATAAGTTTGTATTTGTATCAACATCTGGTGAAGAGCAGACTTTCTTGGCCTTCAGAGACTTGTTACCAGAACTGCAGGTAAACGCGCTATCCTGTGTGAGGTAGTTGGATGAGTGGGCTTGTCACTGTTCTTCTTCAGCTTCCAACAATCATCCCTTGAACGACCATCCTTTTTACATTAGGAGCAAACTGCTTTTGATGTTAGCAGTGGCTTGACGCTAAAAGTTTTTGGCTTTTTTGATGTTGACTTCCAAATGTGGATGATATTCTATGGTGTTTATCAGACTTCGTGTCATATGGACCTTTCGCTAATTCGTGCTGCCTTATGCATGTCATCTGAGCCACAGTCAGCAAAATGTGTCCGGATGTCAACAGGGACACAGCTCTTGAACTCTTCCATAATTATGAAAATATTCAGCTTTCTGAAGTCAGCGTCGATGTTCTTCGAGTGCAATCACTTTTCCAGAAGTCTTTCCCTTTCGTGGAGGAACTCTACGTGGGTTTGGCCATTGAGTTTCGAGAGCTCCCTAAATATTTTTCTTTATGCCTCAGGGACACATTGGGAAGCCTTTAAAATGATATTTTTATCAAATTGAAATAATCACGCTACTCAGCTGTTAGTGACGAGAAAACATCGACTGCCCGACCAGTCGAGACTCGCTGCAATAAGGTGGGCCAAAGATTTTCGGGTACTTTAAAATTATTCGCAGTCATCTCGAACTGCACAAAATATTGGTCGACTTCTTTTTCATTAAATATTGGGATTATATGTCCATATTTTAATGCAGCAAAATCCTGACTCGTAGATCTATTTTCCATTGCATTATTACTATTTGCAATTTCCATCTCTTTAAACCTAATTTGCAAATCCCTATTTATCTCCAATTGTAATTTTTCTTTTTCTAATTCCAATTTTTAAGCTCCTTTTCCTTCATTTTTCTCAAATCGTAGCCAGCTTCGCTCAGGCGATGAGGGCGAATTCTCTCTCTCTATTCTGCTTGCTATTTGTATAGGAAATCTTTTTAGAAAGTTCTGGATTTAACTTACTTAAAGGAGAAAACAGCCTGTTTCGTAACTAACAGGGCCTGGTCCAGAACGTGTTATGAAACACAGGCACGCTGATGTCAACGATGGACATTTGACCAGTCAAGACGTGAATTGCGGGGTGGGACAAAGTCATAAAGCACCTGGTAACTTCTCTACCCATTCATGGATTCGTAACAAGCGGGGGTGGGGCGGGTGGTACCTAACATCCAGTAATTTAAGTTAAACTTTAAACAGGTCGAAAATTAACAGGGTCTGTAAAAATATTATACTTTTTAAAAAAGGTGTGTCACTTTACTTGGTTTCCAATCCTTGGGTACTTTACCCTGATTTAGAATTGAAGAGGCTTGAAAAAGCACTACAAGTAAAGGAACAGTTCATTTGTAATTAAGTTATTTCCATGCGACAACAGACTGATGATTAATGATTTTATTATTAAGTAAAATAATTTATTGTTGCCTTTTATTAACAGGAGGATTTAGACCACACCCCCTATATCTGTGATGAACTGTTGAACTGCGCTGTGTTGGTATATTATCTTATAACTTAAGAATAAGATTTAAAAAATGTTAGAAAATTATAGTGGGACAAAGTTTTAAAAAACCCATTTCATATATTAGTTTTTCCTATAATAATACTAATAAATTAAAAAGATTGATAACTTTCAATTTTCTTTGTACTCTTTCTCTAAGTTGTAAGTAAAAAAATTTTTAAAAAAAGGTTTGCTGACATGCCTTTCAAATTATGTACAACAATCTGAAATTTCAAAACGGTCCTTAATAGGGCATAGGAAATTAACTATTAATTTCTCGATCAATCTTTAAATTTTCTATTGATTAAATCTCTTTTAATCGATAAAATTGTGATTAAAATTAAATAATGTTGTTTTTTTTTTAATTTGACTTATTAATAAATAATTAATTATTAATCATTAATAAAAGTTTTTTACTTGCATACTTTTTCCATCAAAAAAAAAAAAAAAAGCTTTTAATTTTAAAGTGTAAACTTTAAAGTAAGCTGTTTTATAAGTATAAGTATAAGTATAAGTAAAATTATATTTTAAAAAATTAAACATTGTTTTTAACTTAATTAACAATAACGAAATATAAATTAATTGCCATTATTATTATATTGAACTACTTATACTTATATTTAAATATATCTCCTAACATTATATTTTTTAAATTAAATACTTAAGTTATGTGCATTTTTTAAAAAGCCTTAAAAGGGCACAAGATGTGAAGCAAAACAACAGTAAAAAAAAGTGATTATGATGTCTTAGAAAAAATTCATAACTTTTGAACCACTTGGGAAAAAAAGATTATCTTTATGTTTTTGTTAATCATCAAACGATTTCTATACAGTTGCATAACGTTTATATATTCTTTAGTTTAAAATTTTCATACTAGTACTTAAACTTTGATGCGTTATATAACTTATTTTTATTACTAACTATGTTTTAAAAATTTATACTGATTTGTTAAAATTAGTTAAATATTAAGTTTAACTAAAACTTGTAATATTAAATATGTTAATTAGAAATCCTGTATCTTTAAAAAAAAAATCATTGTAATTGTATAAGCATTCAAATATAATGTTTTTACAACTCATTGGACCTTTATGTAACATGCCTTGAAATAACATTTGAGATATGAGACTTTGAAATATTTTTTTTATTGCTAATATGCAGTTTTTTCTAATGAATGCAAAACTTTGATTTCATTTTTATGTTGCTTTTAAAAAACAAAATTTAGTTAATAAATATCGTTATCTTTAAAAAATGTTTTTAAGACCTGGGGAAAAAAACTCAATAATACAAACATTTTCAATTTAATGGTGTCATATATCTTTATTTTTAGCTTTAATCAAAATTATCTATTAATTAATCAGTAATTTTTCAAAAGTTAAAGATTAATTTTAAATTGATCAATAACAGACCTAGTCCTAAAACTTTCTTGTACTTAAAACAATTATGATATTAAAATGTGGGTACCAAAAATTTAGTACCATACTTGTTCGTGTAGCTCAAGGAAATGAAAAATTTAGATTGTTTTATTTAATTTTGAAAATCTTCATTTTTTTAAGATGACCATCTGTTGCTTCCGCCATGAAAATCTTGCACTGCTGAAAGTGTGTCAAGTAGTTGGCCTGTACTTGTTCTAAAAACAAGACAAGTTTAGATCTGAAGGCCTTTAGGTGATTGCATAAATTTAAAAAAAACTATTTTATTCTCTCTGTCATTTTAGGTTAAGAAATTTTTAATGACCAGTAATGTCTGAAGAAAAGGCTAATTTCTGTACCCACTCTTCATCAGACAATAATGGGTGTGTCTGAATTACTTTCTAGGAAGTCATGTATTACCTTTCTTGTGGTAAACTACAGTTAAAAATAGCATTTTTTTTTTTTGGAGATGAAAAGGTTTCCAGAGGCAAGATGAGAGGGCCATGTGGGCCGTAGTTTGGAGATCCCTTAACTATCCCTTAACCCGTGAGTGGGTTGTTGGGGCACCATTGTGAACTAAGCACCATCTCACGCCATTTACTAAAAACGGTGGCGCTGGATAATTTGTTAAAGAGATCCAACTTCAGTTGCAGCCTTTGCCACCAGCCTCAGTGGTTACATGACTTACATGTAAATGTATCCCAGATGCATTGTTAGAGGGATGTGCAAATCAGGATATTCTGAATTGTGAGCCAATTGAAATTAACATGTAAGAAAAACTTCTGCACTAAGTGTTAAGAACTGGTCTTTTGTTTATAATCAGCTGGTCTAAACAATGTATCCCAAATATCACATTTGATAGGTTTTTATTCCCAATGTATCTTTTGTGTATACTACAGACATCACATTCAAAAGTTGTTTGGCTTACAATATGTGGTTAAACATTTTTCACAGACATCACAGAAGAATGTTTTTTCTCATAAGTATGTCCTTCAGTATCCATCAGCTTGGAATATAATGAAAAACTTCTACCACAGATAGCACATTTATAAGGTTTTTCTCCCTTATGTTCTTTTATGTTCTGTTAGGTGACAAGATCTTATTTTATATTTTTCACAGACATCACAGTAAAAGAAGGTTTTTCTCTTGTATTTGTCATTCTTTGTACATTTAGGATGGAATTATATCAACTTCACAACAAATATCACCTTTTAACAGGTTTTTCTCCTACATGTGTTCTTTTGTGTACCTTCAAATGACTAGATTGTCTGAAATATTTTCCACAGACATCACATTTGAAAGGTTTTTCTCCAGTATGTTTCCGTTTGTGTAATGTTAGCTTGGAAGACATTATAAAACTTTTACCACAAACATTACATTTGAAAGGTTTTTCTCCTGTATGTTTCCGTTTGTGTAATGTTAGCTTGGAAGACATTATAAAACTTTTACCACAGACATCACATTTGAAAGGTTTTTCTCCTGTATGTGTCCTTTTGTGTACATTGAGGTGACTAGACTGTGTGAAATATTTTCCGCAGATATCACATTTGTAAGGTTTTTCTCCTGTATGTGTTCTTCTGTGCTCTGTTAGGTAATAAGATCTGTTAAAACATTTTCCACAGAAATCACACATGAAAGTTTTGTCTCCTGAATGTTCCTGTCTGTGTACAGTTAGCTGGGAAAATAATGTAAAACTTTTCCCACAAACATCACATTCATTAGATTTTTCTCCTTTATGTGTTCTTTTGTGTATATTGAGATGACTAGATGTTGTGAAATATTTTCCGCAGACATCACAGTTGTAAGGTTTCTCACCTGTATGTGTTCTTTTATGTTCTGTTAGGTAATCAGATCTGGTAAAACATTTTCCACAGAAATCACACATGAAAGGTTTGTCTCCTGAATGTTCTCGTCTGTGTACAGTTAGCTTGGAAGGTAATGTAAAACTCTTATCACAAACATCACATTTATAAGGTTTCTCTTCTGCGTGTATTCTTTTGTGTACATTGAGGTGACTAGATTGTTTGAAATATTTTCCGCATACATCACATTTAAAAGGTTTCTCTCCTGTGTGTGTTCTTTTGTGTTCTGTTAAGTAATCAGATCTTGTAAAACACTTTCCACAGTCATCACATTTGAAAGGTTTGTCTCCTAAATGTTTCCGTCTGTGTGCAGTGAGCTTGGAAGGTAATGTGAAACTTTTACCACAAACATCACATTCATTAGATTTTTCTCCTGTATGAATTGTATGTCTTCTTTTGTGTACAATTAGGTGACTAGTTTGCGTGAAATATTTTCCACAGACATCACATTTAAAAGGCTTTTCTCCTGAATGTGTTCTTTTGTGGTCTGTTAGGTAATCAGATCTGGTAAAACATTTTCCACAGCCATCACATTTGAAAGGTTTTTCTCCGGTATGTTTCCGTTTGTGTACAGTTAGCGTGGAAGACATTGTAAAACTTTTACCACAAACATCACATTTGAAAGGTTTCTCTTCTGTGTGCGTTATTTTGTGTTCTGTTAGATAATCAGATATAGTAAAACATTTTCCACAGATATCACATATGAAAGGTTTGTCTCCTGAATGTTCCCGTCTGTGCACAGTTAGCTTGGAAGATGATATAAAACATTTACCACAAACATCACAATTATTAGATTCTTCTCCTATATGTCTTCTTTTGTGTATATTGAGGTGACTAGATGTTGTGAAACATCTTTCACAGGCATCACATTTGAAAGGTTTTTCTCCTGTGTGTGTTCTTTTGTGTTCTGTTAGGTAATCTGATCTGGTAAAACACTTTCCACAGACATCACATTTGAAAGGTTTTTCTCCAGTATGTTTCCGTTTGTGTACAGTTAGCTTTGAAGATAATGTAAAACTTTTAAAACAAACATCACATTTATAAGGTTTTTCTTCTGTGTGTATTCTTTTGTGTACCTTCAGGTGACTAGACTGTCTGAAATATTTTCCGCATAGATCACATTTAAAAGGTTTTTCTCCTGTATGTGTTCTTTTGTGTTCTGTTAGGTAATCAGATCTGGTAAAACATTTTCCACAGTCATCACATTTGAAAGGTTTGTCTCCTGTATGTGTTTCTTTGTGTTCTGTTAGGTAATAAGATGTGGTAAAACATATTGTGCAGACATCACATTTGAAAGGTTTTTCATTTGTATGTGTTCTTTTGTGTTCTTTTATGTAATCAGAGCGGGTAAAACATTTTCCGCAGACATCACATATGAAAGGTTTGTCTCCTGAATGTGCCTCTCTATGAACAGTTAGCTTGGAAGATAATTTAAAACGTTTACCACAAAAATCACATTTATAAGGTTTTTCTCCTGTGTGTATCCTTTTGTGTACTGTTAGGTAATAAGATTTGATAAAACATTTTCCGCAGAAATTACATTTGAAAGGCTTTTCTCCTGAATGTTTCAGTTTGTGTACAGTTAGCGTGGAAGATACTGTAAAACTTTTACCACAAACATCACATTTGAAGGGTTTTTCTCCAGTGTGTGATCTTTTGTGTACTATTAGATTATCAGATCTGGTAAAACATTTTGTGCAGAAATCACATTTGAAAGGTTTTTCTCCTGTATGTGATCTTTTGTGTCGAGTCAGACCACGAGATATGGCATAACATTTTCCACAGACATCACATTTGAATGTTTTTTTTTCTGAATCCATACTTTTAAATTTGTTTAGCTTCTAGATCACATAAAACACTGACATTAATTTTGAATTGTTTATCTCCAGCATGTATTGTTTTGTTCCCTCATAATTGTAATCTTTATGGACAGTAAAACCTTTGACAACACACCTGAAAGCTCTTTCTGCTGAAAGTGACTAGATTAGTTGTAATGGATTCTCAAATACTTTCTTCCATAATTTGTGCAGATCTTTGTGTTTAGCAGGACTCACCTGGGAAAAAATAAATTATTATTAAGACTTCCATTTTTTTGTGAAAATAAAAATAATTTTTATATATAGTCAACATCCATGTACATTTGTTTTAGGTATATATAAAATTTGCAACTAAACATCTGAAACATAACGTTAATTAATTTATTAATTATTTTGTAAGCTTCTGGTAACAATGAAACTTATGTAATGTGCTATGAGTCATGTTAGACTCTCATTTTAATAATCTTATTATAAATGACACATAACTAAAAATCATATTAATATAACAGATAATTATATATGTATCTGAGAGAGATAAAAATTCCATGCTCCATAATTATTAAATATGTAAACACGAACTGCTTGATAAATGTTAAATATGTAAACACTAACTGTTTGTATACAACTATAAATAAATTAACCTCAAACATGAGCAAGCCTCTCTTGACCCTGACTACAATCTCTATCCTCCTGACAAGGATTACTACCATTGCTCGTAAGAATGATCAAGTCATCTACACAATGGAGGTCTGATGGTGTTAATCAGATTATTACAAACTTTGTCAAGGGCCTAAAGGTCTGTTAGGATTTTTTTAATTGAAAAAAAAACCAGCGGTCATATTTGATGACGTAATTCTTAAATTTATCACTTGTAATTATTTGTATTTTATATTAGGGGTATTATTAAATTTATTACACGTATAATTTATATTCTACTTCAGTCTACAAAGTCTGTTTAGGATATGAGCACGTATGTTATTTTACAGCAAATTCTAATGTTCTCGTATGAACTTTCATTTTTAAAATAAGTTGTATTTGGGGCCGTCCATAGTGATGTCACATGATTTTGGACGATTTTTTACCCCCCCCCCTACGTCACAAAATCATAGACCTCCCCTCCAAAAATATGTCACAAAACTTTGACCCCCCACCCCAACAAAAATAAAAAAACAACAAATAAAATATAAACAATTTAAAAAAACACACCATTTTATTTTCTATTTGAAAATAAGTATGTTTCAAATAGGCCTGTCACCGGGTACCCGTTGCCATCAGATTACCCGGGTAGTAAAATTCCGCCCGGGTACCCGTGAAAATGTAACTTCAATGTCTATATTAACAGAGGCCAACTTCGGCTCCCATTATCCTTTATTTTTTTTTGTGAAATAATTTTTCAAATGAAAATGTTTGTTTGAAATAACTGCAGTAAACTACATCTAAGGAGAAATGTCTGTCAACGGGAAATGTATTTTGATACACCTTTTTCTCTCAACATGAAACAGAAATCGCAAACACAAAAAGGTTTTGGTGCTTTAAAAGAATCATATAGATAAGGAAAATAAAAGTCCTCTGCCAAAAATAATGATGTTAGAGATAAAAGCCACTGTTTGTTAGTAAAAAAAAAAATCCCTTCTGTGACAGAAACTTCGCTTTGAAATACTTCGATTGATACTAGCTAATAATGTTTATTTACCCCCCTCTCCTCCCTTCATTCATATAACCCACACCCCTTGCACTCGCTTGTGCTTCTTGTGTTCATTAACACGTGTTGATCTAGAAAAATTAAATGCGTACAAGGTTGTCAGTATTTAAAGTTAATAAATTAATCAGTTACTAACAATTTCAAATGGGTAAGTCGTCGGCCGTGGGGCGGGACTGCATAGAGATGAATGAGGCAGTGCTTGGTTTTGTTAATAAAAAAATCCCTGCTTTGACATTAAAGTTACTTTGAAATACGCCGACATAGGAATTCCGATTGTAGACGTTGTTTATCTACCCCCCTCTCCTCCCCCCATTTGATTGTGTTTTGCGTGTTCGTTACCGCGTGTGCCTCAAAATTTAAAAAAAAAAAATACACCAAAATTTGTAATTTTTAAAAAGTCAATAAATTAGTTACTAACAGTCTAAGATGGGTAAGAGGCCATCCATAAATGACGTTTTGCACCTACACGGAAGGAGACGATTATACATTTGTGGCAAAGGAGGGGTGTATTTTAGATATGTGACGTCACATAAAAATGTGCAACTTAAAATGAAAGTTCCACTTAAAAACTTGAATACTTACAATTTATTTATTGTCGATTTACATGGATTTACACGTGTATCAATTTAATAGAGTTCAACTTCACATTAAATACAAGCTTAAGTGACAATAAAGTTATTTCACAAATGCTCATTTTCAAAAAGGAGGTGCGGCTTTTATGGGTTTTTTGGGGTGGGGGGCGGCTACATATCTTTGTTCTAAGGGGATTTTAAGTTTTTGTGACAATGGGGGGGGTGTAAATCGGAAAAAATCACGTGAC
Source organism: Radix auricularia (assembly GCA_002072015.1). Taxonomy (NCBI): domain Eukaryota; kingdom Metazoa; phylum Mollusca; class Gastropoda; family Lymnaeidae; genus Radix; species Radix auricularia. The sequence goes on from MUZC01003858.1 coordinate 88,341, forward strand.
GTAACTTTTAGACGTTGGCCATGTGGTTACTTTCAGAAATAAGGTGCATGGAAGATGGCATGGTTTCAAAGTATAGCTGTATGACGAGAAAAATTAAGAGATGTTTTGAACGGGTAACCCAAAATTTTTATTGTCATTTAAGAATTTATTTAGTGTAGGTCTACATTGTAATTGTAATATTGTAACAGGCGTGAAGCTATGTAAAAGACATTATATAAATTGTAGGCCAATGATTCTCAAACTTTTTCGTATCAGACAACCGGCTAGAATTTTTCCATTTCATCAGGTACCATTGCATTCTTTTCTGGTTTTGACATGATTTTCTCTGTATGGATTTGATAGCAAAATGAGCCCCTACAAGGCTTAAAGCCCTATTATAAGATTAAGTATGAATTCGGCTTGTTTTATATATCACATTTTTTAAAAAATGTTTAGTTGCCAAGTCATAGGAAGACAGCTAACGAACAATGCAGCGGTATTGTCAAAAACCATTTGATGAGATTAACCTTCGCAATTAATTAAGCTCGCGAATGTGACTATTGATATTACAAGGATCATTGCAATGTTAATAGACCTAGAATATATAGATACAAAACAATAGTTCAAATTGATTTCAATCTTCTAATGACAGTTTTCCTGCTAATTATATGCACACCAAAGGCATTTGATCTAAAATTATCACATTGATATCACATCTCATGTTTTCTAAAAATTATTAGGTATGCATTGGAAGAGGAAAATGCCCAATACTGTACAAACCCCACATTTGTGCAGGAAAGTAGGGTGTCATCCTGTGTGTCGCAAAATACAGTAATTCTTGCAAGTTGAGGACTGAAAGAATACTATGGCATTATTAAAATATCCAATATCATCATAACTTTTTACTCCGAAGCTCACAAGTTTTTAAAAATTTATTTATTATTATTATTTTTTTAAATTCTATTTTCTTTAGGATTCCACGTACGTCACACAACAGTTGTAAATATAATGTCACCAATGGACGAGGCGTGTTTAAATTGTTGCATTCTCTTGTGGAGTTTATAAACTAGTGATAAGTACGTGGCTACTCCTGTCGTACTGTTTAACCAAGGGGTCGATAAACAGCGATAAAGTATCTCATTTGGTGTAAAAAGGGAAGTCTTGGGGGGTAATGCTGAATCATTGTGGGCATAGAAAATTTGCTAGAATCCGCTACTTTTGGGTTAACAGTGATGGATATAAATATCTACATATAATCCTATTTAGATCTTTTTCAGATACTTGTCCTGTTTGAAAAACTAACCAGTTGCAGTTTCGGAAGGGGGGGGGAGGATAACCAACCAAAAAAATATTTTGCAGACTCCTGCCGCGAGTGAAACAAACGAAGCTGCGGTTACATCACAAATGCTTTGATGTCAACATCAAACGACGCAGGGTAACACTTTCTTTTGTGGGTTCTCAAACTTAAGAATTTTAATTATATTTAATTTTCGTGTCTTGATAACCTACGCCAACTGGTGTCTGATGGCATATAGACCGGCACTTTGAGAAGCACTGAATAAAAAAAGTCATTAAATAAATTTTAAGTGACCAAATATTTCAGTGGCAGTTTTATTTAAAGTTACCTTTTAGATGTGATGTCACATTTCTTCAACCCCCCCTCCCTCCCCCCGTCATGCATCGTCACAAAAGTGAGACCCCCCTCCCCCCCTAGGTGCATGACGTCATTTATGGACGGCCCCTTTTAGCTATTAAAGTGCTAATTTTTAGTTTTATAAATTTCTAAGGCATGTTTTTATCTCTTGATCATGCATAGTTAGAACACGGTAAGGCCATTTTGTTTATCGAACACCCTACTTGCTAGGTTGTCACGACAATTTAGGGGAGTAGACAGGAGGGGGATGGGCGCTCTCAATTTTCCATGTTTTTAGTTTTTCATATAGAATATATACTTATGAAGGGAAAAATGAATCACTTCGTGTGTAACCAAATAGTCAAGATAGCATGAGTTAATAAGGTATTATAATGAAGTTAGTTTCTAAACCTTTTAAAAACTTACTTTTTTCTATAGAGCAAAAAATGTCCATGTTAGATGATAATATGGCTACAATTGCTTCTACTTCTATCTTATCATTAGTAAGGTCTATCAAAAAGCATATTTGCTGACATTTCCAATACCAATATTTTTTTTGCTGATATGGGTGTTTTTTTAGGAAAAAAGCAATGGTCATATTTGATGACGTTATTCTTAAATTTATCACTCGTAATTATTTATATTCTATATTAGGAATATTAGTTTTAGTGTTCTTCTATAAGCATTTTTGCAGATATTACTGATAATTCTTTTCAGATATGACTATTTTTTTAGGACAAAGCCAACGGTCATATTTGATGACGGCATTCTTAAATTTATTATACGTAATTATTTATATTCTACTTAAGTCTTTATAGTCTTTTTAAGAGACGAGTTATTTTATTTAGGAATCCGGTAATCCTGCAGTTTCAGCACATATGTTATTTCACAGCAAATTCTACTAATGTTCTTGTAAGAACTTTCATTTTTAATCAATTAAATGCATTAATATCATCTTTATCATCTTTTAAAACTCTAGTAAGTATACAGGACTAAACACAAACCATAGAAATACGTAGGACGCAATAATCTTCTGTACAGATGGAGCATATAAGATAAGATAAGATAAGTTGTATTTTAGCTATTACAGGGTTAATTTTTTAGTTTTTTAACTTTCTAAGGCATGTTTTTATCTCTCAATGAGGAATAGTCAGAACAGGATAAGGCCATTTTGTTTGTCTATCACCCTACTTACTGGGTTGTCACAGTCACACGAAGATGGCAAATGAAATAAGAATCAAAACTTCTGGTAAGCAATTAAAAAAAAAAAGTAAATTTTCTTAAATTTTTTAAATTCTTGATCTTCTCAGAACATTAAAATAGATGAATTAAACTTTTTACAAAAACATGTTAGTTCAGTAAATTAATTTTAGCATGATAAAAAAAAATATTTTGCTAGCTGGGTACTAGATAAACAAAATGGATGTATCCTACCCCAATTATGTAGGGTCAAAAAGCCTTATAAATTGAAAAGCCAGTAAATTAGTGTTATGGATGCTAGGCAAAAAATAGGGTTATTTCCAGGCGCCAACTTTGTCGCTAAGGCATGTGACCTAAGGATAAAGTAGTACCAAACGCGACATTTTAGAGAGGTTGGCAAGAGGGGGATGGACGCTCTAAAATTTTCATTTTTTTATAGTGATTTTGAAAACCAGGGAAAATGCAAATGAGAAAAAAAAAAAGAGTCCGGCAGGTGGGGTGGAGATTCTCAATTGTGCCAGTTTTTAGCGACACTTTGATTTTGAAATTGGGGGTGGGAGTTGGAGATTCTTAAATTTTAGCTTATTTAGCAACATGCCTTTTTTTAAAAACAGTGAAAAATGAAGACAAAAAAAAGGTAAGCATAGTTTCTGCGTTTGAATGACTACAACTAAACCTAACCCTAAAATCTTCCATTTTCATGCATTACCGCTTTGGCACATTAAGAGTTAATTGAATTGGTGAGGGGTGTGCCCCTCCAAAATTGCCGCAAGAACACAAACCCACTCAGTAATTACAGTGTCTGGGGGTGGTAAGGGGAGACAAAAAAATTCCTTAATGTTTAAAGGTCCATAAGGTTTTCGGTAAACTTCCGCCTCACTCCCATAAGGATTTCCCTTATTGTGATGAACAGTTATGAAATTTTAAAAATTGTGTTAAATGTATTTATATTATTTTTGTCATAACGACTTCATCTTTTAGATAAGAATGGTTAAATTACATATCCACATGACCGTCTTGAGTTTAAATAATATTTATTTACTGTAGTTCTATTATTTTTTTAGCAAAGTCACATCTTCAAAAAAAAAAAGAGGAAAAACTACCCAAAAAACTTCGCGAATCAAACAATAACATTAGATTTAGAGAAGGCAACAGCTGCCATTGCCGGAGGTCGAATGCATCTTCTTTCACGCACTGAAGAGTTTTTACCTTCTGTCATTTCGTATCTAGAGAGTTCTATCGAGGAGTGCTTTGGTATTAGAAGCTAGGCGCCCATTACTGCGCTTTGTCAAAACGTTAAGGGAGCTTAACTGGGTAGTAACAGGACAGCGTCAAAGTGACGTCACTATCGTCTGCAGCAATCTTGGCCACTTTAACAATAACTAGTCAAAAAGTGTTACTAATTAGCACTGGCACTAAAATTTCTAAAATTGATGAAATATTATATATATAAATGCATATGTAATCCCTCATTTGAGCGCACTTTAATTTTTTATAACAAATTAAATAAAATAACTTACTTTTAATAATTTAATCACTTAAATCAGAAATAAAAAAGTTTTTAATGCTTTACTTTACACGGTGGTCGGACACTTCGACCCCGGACGATTCGACGCCAGACGGTTCGACGCTGCCAGTTCGACGCCAGGACGTTTCGACGCCAGGTCGTTTCGACCCCGGTCGGTTCAACCCCGGACGGTTCTACACCGGACGATTCGACCCCGGACACTTCGACCCCAGGACGTTTCGACCCTAGGGTGTTTCGACCCCGGACGATTCGACCCCTTTCTCTTTAAGGCGTGAAATGTTTTGGTTTTTAAAAATCCATTTTTAATCCTTTTTTTAATTAAAAAATAATTAGTTTAAGTTTAATATTATCTCTTTAAAAATAAAAACAGTATGAAATAGTTATTTTTAACGTTTATTTAATGATAGTATGATTGAACAAATAATATAGTTTTATATTAATATCTCTTAGAAATTAAAAATAGAGTGAGATGCTTTTTTTGTAATTAGTAATATAAAATAGTACAATATATAAAATAAAATAGTCTAATTTATATTAATAGCTCTTAAAAATTAAAAATAGAATGAGATATTTTTAATAATTAAAAATAGTACAATATATAAAAGTCTAATATATATTTAAAAAAGTAGGAAATATTATTTTGAGCATTTATTTTCTAATAGGAAAATGGAAAAAAAGTAT
>MUZC01003858.1:94563-105720 GCA_002072015.1 Radix auricularia
CCAAAATTACGTAAATCAATAACGTTCAGAATAACTTTTTCAGACTGTGTTTTATTTTTAAAGAGATAATATTATTAAACTAATTATTTTTAAACCAAAAAATATTTTTAAAATGCAAAAATAAAATAAAGACAAAGATTTTTTAAAATAAAAATTTCACGCCTTAAAAAGGAAAGGATCGAATCGTCCGGGGTTGAAACACCCTACTGTTTTAATATATATTAGACTTTTATATATTGTACTATTTTAAATTAATTATTAAAAATATCTCATTATAATTTTAATTTTCAAGAGCTATTAATATAAATTAGACTATTTTATTTTATACATTGTACTATTTTTAATTATTAAAATAACATATCATTCTATTTTTAATTTTTAAGACATATTAATATAAAACTATATTATTTGTTCAATCATACTATCATTTTAAAAAACCGTTAAACACAACTATTTCCTACTGTTTTTATTTTTAAAGAGATAATATTAAACTTCAACTATTTATTTTTAATTAAAAAAGAATTAAAAATGAATTTTTAAAAACCAAAACATTTCACGCCTTAAAGAGAAAGGGGTCGAATCGTCCGGGGTCGAAACACCCTAGGGTCGAAACGTCCTGGGGTCGAAGTGTCCGGGGTCGAATCGTCCGGGGTATAACCGTCCGGGGTTGAACCGACCGGGGTCGAAACGACCTGGCGTCGAAACGTCCTGGCGTCGAACTGGCAGCGTCGAACCGTCCGGCGTCGAATCGTCCGGTGTCGAAGTGTCCGTAATTCACTTTACACATAGTTTTTCGTCTGTTTTGTTGAGTTTAAAGGGGTTTTTAACTTTAAAAAAGGGTTTTTAAAATCAACTTCCAACAACAATGGCGCAGAAGATGCGTAAAATGTACAAATTTTTATTTTGAACAAGACAAATCGTAAAATAGTACAGTAAAAACAAAGTATGTCGATCGTGATGTCATGGTCATTACCAGCGGCCATCTTTGTTGTTATAGCATGTTCTTTAAAAAGCTTTAACTCTTAAAGTGCTATAAGGTTTTCGGAAAACTTCCGCCTCAGTCCCGTAAGTATTTCCCGTATTTCGATCAACCGGTTATGAAATTTAAAAATTTGCATAAAATCCATTTATAATATTATTGTCATACTGACTTCATTTTTAAGGCTAAGAATGGTTATTTTACGCATCCAAAAGACCGTACTGAGTTTGAAACAATATTTACGTGTAGTTTAGTACTATTATTTTAGTAATAAAGTATAACGAAAACGTATCTTCGAAAAAAACCCGTTAAAACTACCGAAAAACATTGCCAATCGAGCGATAACACTAGTGCCGGCAACGGCCGCCATTGCCGGAAGTCAAATACATCGCTTTTCAAGCATTGAAGAGTTTTTACTTTCCGAGATCTCATTTCTAACGAGATTTGTATCTAGGGACGCATTACGACGCTTTAGGGATAGCGGGAAGAGACGCATTACGACGCTTTGCGACTTTAAGAGTTAAAATTAAAATTATATAGTCTATCTATAGCTATACCTAACCCAAACCCTACAACCTTCCATTTTTGAAAATCCTTTTAGAATTTACAGAACTCTCTTTTCCAGCAACCGGTAGCGTCGTGACGTCACGATCAACATACTTCGCTTCAGCCAATAGTACCTTTATTTCAACAAATAAATAATGTTTTAATTTTAAAATAAATTTCATAATAACAATTAATGAGATAAATTGTAAAAAAATTTTGTTAATGACTTGATCTTGAAATCTAAAATGCGTTAAAATAAGGGAATACCAAGACCAATGACTCAATCATCAATGCATTTAATTTAATCATTTAATAAATTAAAAATGAAAATGAAATTTCTCATGAGAAAATTATATTTTGCTGTGAAATAATATTCTTACTAAAAACTGCAGGATTACCAGAAATCCTTAACAGGTCCAAAGTTATTTTAAATTTAAAAAACAGCACAAATGTTATTTACTATTTTCATTTATTATGATTTTATCCTGTGTATGAGAGAATTAAAAAACTCTAAGTTATGAGAAATCGAAGTGTCTCCTACTACGACAAAGTAACGGCAGACAACCCAGAGGAGTGGGATGTGGCTGGTGCTTCGACATGTCGTAAAGCCAGCAACATCCCCCCCCCCCAATCATCTGTTATGACAATGTCGTTAACAATTTGTTGCATTTCAATTATGCTTATACAGTCGAACCCACTTACCTCGAGCTCGGTTAGCTCGACCACCCTATTATGTCGACGTTTTTTATTGGAACCGCCAAATTCTCTCTTTGTCTTAGCATTTTCTCGTCGTTTAATTCGATTTTTTTAAGTCGCCGAAACCCCATAACACGAGCACAAAAAAGGGTCAAATTTGCCACTTAACATTGGTTATCTCGATCCCCATGACCAATCGCCAGCCTTTGAAAATGTTAGCTATGATTTTTTTATAACCAAGGGAAGTTTCTGCCACATCAGGGTCTGCTGGTGACGTCACAGCCCACTTGCGTTTTGCTCTCAGCGCTGTGTTGCTTCTGGTACTATGGCAATCGCCGGCTTTTGAAATTCAAGCAAGTGGCTTCGAAGGCACAGTATCACTCAATCTGGGAATCACTGCAAAACGGCGTTATATTTAAACTTAAACGTTCTTTAAAAACGAACGCTAGTGATGGGACGATACCAAAATCATAGGCTGCTTACTGTAAACAAGGCTCCCCAGATTTTAAAANATATAATATAACAGACTACAGACAGTTTACCCACCCCCACTCTCAATCTCCCACACCATTGTTGTTGGTTAGTCCTATTAGCATCAAGTTACCGAAGGAATTCAAAGTCCATTGTAAACTGAGGGGATCGTATGGAATAATAAAATGTACCGTGTGCAGACTTGTTGTCATTGGCAACCATTCATCCTTCAACCTCATTTTGACTATTACATGTACTATACTACTGCTTTGTTCTCATTGTTTCATTCATAAGAAGTGGCCGTGTGCAAAAGCCATTTAACTATTGGTCAGAATTAATTAAAATATGTCAAAGTTGAAGGTTCAAAAGGAGTACCTAATTTATTTGTGTACGTTTATTTAGAGAAGAGTTCGCTTTGTCATGAGTCATATATAGGTCACGATAGACCAGTCTGAGCCGAGGGGACAGACCCAAAGAAAATGATTAGGAAGACAATGGTTCGGGGACAATGAGGGGATGTGTAGGTTACTTATTTGTGTAGCTTGTAAGGAAAATCAAGCAAGTGGCTTCGAAGGCACAGTATCGCTCAATCTGAGAATCACCGCAAAACGGCGTTATATTTAAACTTAAACGATCTTTAAAAACGAACGGTCTTAACCTTAAGAAAGAGTGAAGAAATAGGGTCCCGATATTCCGATGCGATTCTGATTAATCGTCCCATCACTAATTAACGCACAACACGTACATAAAGAAATTTCAAGAGCATGTTAATATTTCTCCGCCTTATTGGTTTTTGCTTTAACTCGATCATCGGTTATGTCGATGCCATTTTTTATACCCCAACGCAGTCGACTTAAACGGTTTCAACTGTTCTAATACTTGAAAACTAAACTATAGTTCTCATAATAAAATAATATGATTACTAAGTGAGCCTATTCATGAATTTTAAAGATTAAAAAGTATTTTAGATTCATCCATTAAATGAAAAACACTTATAAATTTAAAAAATTGTAATTGCTCAACAGCTTTGCTAGACGAATGTATAGTCTGGTTAGTTTGTAAATAATATGACACTATTGATAGCGGGATTGAATCCTGCTGCCGTCAAGTTTTTTAAATTTCTTTTTTATAAATTTCATTTAATTTTTTTTTTAAAATCACAACGAGTGTGCTGATAATTTTTGTTATTATTCTGAAAAGCAGATGGGTTGCTTAAATCTTAGGAGTCTACCGATATTCATTTTTGCCTAAACGAAGTTTTTGATACTTATAATTATACTGATATGTTCACAGTTGACAAGTTCTAGATGACATGAATAATTATGACACACAACAAACTTCGGCTTTGACTTAAAACAATAATTGTTAATTAAATTTTGACCAATGGTTAAATAAATTTTGCACACGGCCAACCTTTATTAATGAAACAATGATCAACTTCTTCTTCTTCGTTCTCAATATTGAATATTGAGTTTTTGCGTGCCATGAGTTTTGCGCCAATTTGCCTTGCCCCGTCCATTGTGACGTCATGTTTACATCTCTTGCGTGTGATGCAGATCAACTCGCGTATTAAAATTAATAATATAATAAAATTATAAAGCTCTGGAGTAAACTATGATAGAATGGAATTTATTTTAAAAAACATTATTTTTCTATCGTTAACTCGCCAGAATAATTGAATTTTGTGACGCACACGTTCCCCCTCCCCGTTTTTTTCTGTTCAAATAGGGTTTGAGTTTGAGCTACACTCGGCGTACTATTACTACTATTAATGTGGTAATCAAATGCCTTTGACTAGCAGGAAAACTGTCACTAAAAGACCGAACTCGAATTTGTGGGCCGATTAATCGCCCGGTATCTTTGCTACGTCTTTCAAATACCTCTCGTAATATAGATACATCTACTTCACTAAGGGGCGCGCGCCGATAAGTTTTTGAATGCCTGAACTGAAACAGACTATAAACCCGTGATCAGAAAATGCGGATAGGTCACAGGGTCATATGCTTTTATAGCTTTCTTTGTCTTTATAAGAAACAGACTATAATTAATATAAATAGAATCAGCCTCGGCCTTGACCGTTGTTGACAACAAACGCGCAAGCAATGTGTTAGCTCTCGTACAGTCACAGTGGCCCGACAACTAACCAGCTGGATCTTGGTATCGCTTTTACTCACCGCGACAAAGCTAGAGGGAGAGGCGCGTTACCGCTTGTGTTGTTTTTTTCACTACGTTATCGCTAGGTTTTTTTTGTTTTGTTTTTGTTGTTTTCTTTTGGGTTACACGGTCCTACGGTCCTGAATAAAGATGACCGGCCGCTTAGTGAAGTACATGTACCTATATTATGAGAGGTATTTGAAAGACGTAGCAAAGATACCGGGCGATTAATCGGCCCACAAATTCGAGTTCGGTCTTTTAGTGACAGTTTTCCTGCTAGTCAAAGGCATTTGATTACCACATTAATAGTCGTAATAGTACGCCGAGTGTTGACATCAAACGCGCAATGTGTTAGCTCTCGTACAGTCACAGTGGCTCAACAACTAACCAGCTGGATCTTGGTATCGCTTTTACTCACCGCGACAAAGCGAGAGGGAGAGGCGCGTTACCGCTTGTGTTTTTTTTTTCACTACGTTATCGCTAGTTTTTTTTTTTCTTTTGAGTTACACAGTCCTACGGTCCTGAATAAAGATGACCGGTCCTGGTCTGAGGACCGGTTAACCGTTAACAAGCTTAATTTTAATATTGGTCTACCGATTATAAATATATCAACCGATTTCGCTATACTTTGGTAAGTGATGCCGGTGCATTAAAATTTAGTATACTGTAAATCCAAAGTCTAAAGCCGTAAATGAAAATCCTCAAGCAACTGATTCGCGCACAATTGCAAGAATGTAGGCCTAAAATAATTTGTTTCGTGTGGAATAATAAAATGTGCCGTGTGCAGACTTGTCACAGGAAACCATTCCATTCATCCGTCTACCTCATTTTCACTCTATTAAATTACTAATACTATTACTATTGAGGGGGGGGGGGGGGGGNGGGGGGGGCAGGTAATAACAACCGCACAGGACTCCTCGTTTACTCGCCTTTTTTCCCCCATTACTTTGTGCTGCAGTTTGTGTTCATTTTCTCAGCCCCCCCCCCTCTCTTTGCACTATTTATGACGAGCAAGTCTGCGGGCATGATGTGCTATGCCTCCTGCCTCTTTTGTCTGACAGTGGCTTCAAATCCCGCTTCCCCAGCTTGCATTCAGCACTTTTTCGCGATGCCTTCAATTCAGAGAATTTTTCAAAAATATCTTCAAAACAATGTAGTAACAGTGATGGTTTATAGTCATTTTTTAATCTCACAACTCACCTTTTTCGTTGGTGATGCCAACTGAGTGTCAACTCGCGAATCAAAAGAAAAAAATTAATAGTATTAGCATAATTAAATACAGCTTTAGTCGTAACTGTAAGTAAGCACATAACACATTTTTGCGACTGTCGTAGCAGCAGATGACCCGACCGGATGTCGTAACTCTAGCCACGCATATGTGGATTGGCTAGTGTTACGACTAGTCTAAAATCTAAATATTTTTATTTTAACAGATTTAGTCAACGTATCTGCTTTTCAGAATAACAACAAAAAATATCAGCATACTCATGATTTTTTAAATTAAAAAAATAGTAATAAATAAAATTTTTAAAAAAAATAAAAATAAACATGACGGCAGCGGGATTCGATCCCACTATCAATAATGTCATATCATTTTCGAAGCAACCTGACAATCACTTGATCTAGCGAAGCTGATTAGAGAGTGTAATTTTTTAAATTTATAACTGTTTTTTATTTAATGGCTCAATCTACATTTTTTTTAAACCTTTGAAATTCATTAAAAAGCTTATCTAGTGATCATGATATTTCATTATGAGATCTATAGTTATAGTTTAGTATTTAAGCATTAGTAATAGCATAATTGAAATACAGAAAATTGTTTACGACATGTCGTAACGGCAGACAACCTGCACGGATATTGCTGGCGTTATGACATGTCGTAGCACCAGCCACATCTGCGCGGGTTGTCTGCCGTTACTTTGTCGTAGCAGTAGACACTCCGAAATTTAAATCTATTTAAATAATTTAAATATAAATAAGGCAAGCGTTATTCGCACGGTTTTGACGTCATAACCGTGCCGATAATTTTGAAAATTTTTCGCACGGTTCAACCGGGCTAATAATTATTCGCACGGTTTTGAAATGCTAATCTACACTTACTAACTACAAAGTGTAATAATTAAGATAATTAGGACACTGTCTACTGTTAATTGATTTAATTGTTGTTTAATTGAGTCAAATGAGTATTATTAAATTATTAGACCTGATAGCCTGCGCAAATAAAACAAATATAAATTACGACAATATTTAGTTACTGACCCACTGACAGACAGTGTCACTGTGACTCAATGAGTCAACGACCAATGGCTACAAATTATGAAGATGACAATGATTATGAGATTTTGAACAAAAAAATATCAAGCATTATTGGTTTTTTGCACGGTAAAATAATTTTGCTGTCACTGATATTGATAGTAATTAGTAATAGTATTTAAGCAAGAATCTGAGTCTGAGCGGACCTGCGGTTCGCTAATTAATTATTAATGATTTATGATTAATCATTTTATTAATTAAAGTGAAAGACTTTATGATGGTAAAGCATCATTTTAAAAAAATTAAAAAGTGAGAGTCCGTACTCTGTTCTGTAAGTGTAAGTAAGACTGAACTGAGTATGAGTATAAGCATAACAGTAACTAAGTAACTTCACTTCAGTTCAGTAGTAACACTTGTAGTAACAGTGACTTACTCATGCTCATGGGATATAAAAAAATTGTCCCTGGAAAAAAAAAAGCCTGTTTGAGTGTTTGCAAGCATCGTCACTGTGGTTGTAAAACAAAAACCAACACAAAAAAACAAAACAACAACAGAAAAGAAAAAAAAGAAATAAAGACTGTATCAGGATTCGATCCGCTAACCAATAATAACACTCACTAACTCTTTAGCTGACTATCCATTAGTCTAGAGAAACTTAAAAGTTTATGCGGTTATTCAAAGTTATATCCAATTATCATTGATTAGACTTTAGACATCAATCATTTAATTGTAACTAGTATTAGTACTATTAAATAGTACTCTTAACATATAATATAACTGCACAATTTAGCCTAAATCGAGTGAAATTGGCTATTATTTTGTTATCAGCCGCTGGGAGTACCCATGCGTGACGACCAGACCCGACCCGTGCGAATAATTTTATAAATTATATGCACGGGAAAACCGTGCGAATAATAACTTCATATAAATAATTTATTTAAATTAATTTAGATTTTAGAATTAATACACAAATAAGCCCGGATCTATTAATGTTCTATTAGGTAGGGATGGAGACAGACGTCCGGAGGCATCTCGGTTGTAATCTGAAGTTTATTTATTATTTTTTTAGTCTACTTCCTGTTTCAAAGTTGTAGTTGTAAGTTTTTTGAAAATGTACCCACCCCACTATTGTTAAATATTATTAAATAAACTATATGAACTTTTTAACTGATTATAATGACTGGGAGGGCACGAGCAGCGAAGGAAATTGTCCCAACTGTACAGCTGATGACACCCCGTGAGGTAGCCTCCGAAGTTTGGAATTTGTTAAGCTTAATTCCAAATATACACTTAAATATTTAGAAAACACAATAAAAATAAACAAACATAATCGAGGTTAGAGGTCACACACAATTTTATTTTGTAGGAGATTTCAATTTTAGAGTCACTGTAAAGTTTACTGTAAAGTGTTATAGTTATATCTTAAATATTTAGATAGTGTAAGGCACAATAAGCACAACTACAGAAATATTTAAGTAAAAATGTAGCCTAGTTCTAGGGGTACATTCTAAAAAAAATTGAGAACTGCAACATCGAAGCAGGAATTAGTACATAGGAAACTTCAGATTACAACCGAGATGCCTCCGGACGTCTGTCTCCATCCCTACCAAGAAGAGTTTGTTACGATATTATTGCGACTTAATTCTTTCCAAGTGGCTACTGCAAAGAGTGTCGTATGTCGTAACGCTAGCATTACTTATACTAGCAACATCCGGCCGGGTCCTCTGAAAATGTCGTAGCGCTAGCCACATCCATGAGACAAATAAATTAAACTTGCCAGAACTGCATTTTTATCAATATGGCAAAAAGTTATCTCTCTCACCTTTGACATTACGTTAGAAAAGAGTTTCTTATTCAGTATGCATAACAAGCATATACGGCTCTATGATATACAAAGTCTCCTGTACTATAATTATAGTAATAGTGTATTTGATATAATGTAAAATATTGAAAATAATCCGGAAATAAACGATCTTCATTGCAGTGCTGCCAGCGAAAATTTTAGGAAAAACCTAGCAAACACGTCAAAATAAACCTAGATCGGAAAAAAACCACCAAAAAACCTAGACATGCTAAAAATATACAAAAATTACGTCACGAAGCTCTCCACCCCACTCCCTTATTTCAAATAGAGCATGTCTCAAATAATTTTTAATCTCAAGCAGGGGCGTCGCTAGGGTTGGTGTCACCCGGGGCGGAAGCTCATGGTGTCACCCCTTCACGACTTAAGGGGACGTCCATAAATGACGTCACGCGATGTTGCCGATTCCTCCCCACCCCCCGCGTCATACTTTGTCACAAAAACTTAGAACTTAGACCCACATCCCCTTTTTCCCGCTATGACGTCACAAAGCTTAGAATCCCCCCCTCCCCCAAGCCGTATTTTCTAAATAAAAATTATCAAGTGGCAAGTTATTTTTTTGTCATTTAAATATGTATTTAGTGTAATTCTGCACTATAATATCATAACACGCGTGAAACCATTGAAAACGTCATTAAATAAATAATATACAATCAAATATTTAAGTGGAACTTTATTGAAAGTTGCAAGTTTTTTATGTATTGTTACATTTTTAAACACACCCCTCCCTCTTGTCACACATCGTCACAGATGCGGGACACCCTCCCCCTAGGCACGTGACGTCATTTATACATGGCCCCAAATCCCTATATCCTGTCTTCCAGTGGCAAATAAAGGGAACATACATAATTTTAAATTTTTGTCACCTTGTAACACTGTAAATCAGCACTTTCCTTCCCTTCAAGGGAGGTATTTTTATTTCTTTACCACATGAAAAAAAAAAGTTTGTATAACAGATAAACAGCTAAGTGGGGATCAATGTTCCCTCTAAGGTTTGCCGGTTGTTGTGCTAAATATTTTTTTAAAAACACATGTTCAAAGTTTAACAAAGTAGATCTACCATTTTTTGTTTTCAAATTGTTTACATCTAACAAAAATACATGCACCAATTGGACCGATGTACATTAAGTGACACATTTCTTTATCAAAATAATATATTAGATTATATTAAAATAAAAAAGAATTATAAATGTATATTTCTGTTCATCTGTTCAACGGTATTTATCATGCATAAATCAACGAAATGCCAACATACCCATAAGCCGCTAATCTATTCTGGGGCGATCTGGCGTCTGTCTTTCAACGAGATCCATATTTTATAGACTTCGTCAAGGTTGATCCGATGTCCATCATTCTGACAAGATTTAATCCTCATAAGCAAGTCTAAATGTAACTCTTCCAACCTATTTCTATATTTTACTTTTATAGAATTCATTAGGCTAAATCCACATTCGCAACCAGTGCTCGATGCAAGAAATGTGGCACAAATATCCAACAGAATGACAAAGTCGCTGAACTATTCTTCAGTCATGGCAAACTGAATGATGAATCACCTTGTCGAAAGTCTGCATCAACCCACATTTTAATTTTTTCCGCTAGCATTAATCATAAATTTAAATTGCGATACTGATCCATAAGTTTCTGCAAAATGTCTTCATAGCTTTTAAACAATGCTTTTTATTTAGAAACTAGGGCACCAAGTTCTTCTTGTCAGAAATTAAAATTTGACGTGTCGACTAACGCTTACAACAATATACGCCATAGCATCAAGTCGATTTCAAGAAAACGATAGTCCACGTGCCAACTCAGACATTCAACGAATTTGAGAATGGGACTATGTTTTCACCCTTACAGCCTGAAAACATTTTAGCGACCTCTACAGACCAATGAAAATTGTCACCAAGGTGCTCATGGCCTCTTAGGTTATTGATCCTTCATTATACAAACTGGTATGCCTCCATGGTCGTTAGATTTTTTCCTTTGTAACAGCCTGCTTAATTTGGCAAATTATCCAACTACTTCATGAATGACACTACGAAAAAATATTTATTGACCATGACTATGGGTCATTATACAAACGGACCAGCTCTTCACAGTATTCAGTCTGTACTTGTATGTTTCTCAACAATTTGAGCAACAATGCGTGTAAAGCAAAGTGCCGTGAAAGCCATCTGATTTCCGTGTCGTCTAAAAAAAA
>MUZC01003858.1:106901-118054 GCA_002072015.1 Radix auricularia
ATATATTGGTTTTACTCTTTGGGGCAGTCCATAAATGACGTCACGCACCTGGGGGGGGGCACGCATTTGTGACTATGTGTGAAGAGGGTTAGGGGGTGTTTAAGAAATATGACGTCACATCAAAAATGCCCAACTTTAAATAAAAGTTCCCCTAAAATATTTGATTGCCTGCAATTTATTTAATGACGTCGTCTTTCATTGCTTCACACATGTTACGACATTAGAGTGCAGTCTTACATTAAATACATATTTAAATATAATAAAGTAATTTGCAAATGCTATTTTTCAATGAGAAAATACGACTTTTAGGTAGGTTGGAGGGTCAAAGCTTTTTGACTTCATTTTGGAGGGGGTTGGGGGTCAAAGTTTTTTTGTGCCGAAGTGTGACAAGAGAGGGGGGGGGGGTAACAATAGGCAAAAATCGCTGACATCCTTTATGGACGGCCCCTTTAATAAAGTAAAAAATTTAACATCTTGTTTTTCGTGTTTAAATTATGGAAGAAATACAATAGAACAATCAAAATTATTTTTATTGTTTTATTGGCATCACGCGCCTGGGGGTAGGGGCGGAGAATGGTCACGCATTTGTTACGATGTAAGTCGGTGTTTAAGAAATCAAAATCACATCAGAGTGCGCTACTTTAAATAGAAGCTCCACTTGATAGCTTACAATTTATTTAGTTACATTTTCAATAGCTTCACACGTGTTACGATATTAGAGTGCATACTTACACTAATACAGATTTCAATGACAAAATTGTAATTTGAAACTTGGTAATTTTCAATAAGTTTTTAGTGGGGGGAGGGGGGAATCAAACTAATCAAAGCCTTGTAACGTCATATTGGAGAGCGGGGTCTAAATTTTGTGGTTTGGGGGAAATAGGAGTAAACATCGGGCAAAATCGAGTGACGTCATTCGTGGACGGCCAAAAAAAAAACGAATAAAATATAACATTATTAACAATATTCAATATAAGCAGTGAAATCGCCATCCAGTATGTTTATATAACTTAACGGCTGAAACATGGTCGAAAGAGAAATATCTACTAATTTCAAGAAATGGAAATAGCCTATAATTGAGATATATATATATTAGAAATGTGTGAACGCTTGGTCTGAATCAAATATTAATTACTTTTAAGTAGTTAAAAGTTCAGATTTTCGTTTGCATTAAATTATAAAACATGGGTTGCCTGAAGAAACCAGGAAAGCCAACACTTAACCATCATTTAAAACTCTAGTAAGAATACAGGACTAAAAACAAACCATAGAAATAAGTAGGACGCAATAAACTTCTGTACAGAAGGAGCGTCTGTAACATATAAGATAAGATAAGATAAAACCTTATTGTCTATCACTCTTGACTCAGTCAGTTACGGCTGCCATTTGCAGTCTCTGCGGTTTACGTTACTATGCTTAGTATTATGCAAATTAAATTTGTTGTGCGTGGTATGCATTTAGTGGAGACACCCCTTCCCCCCGTGCGCATCCATTCGCAAAATGCCATTTTCGAAGACCCCCCCCCCCCCCCACTTGCGTACGTAATATATGGATGGCCCCTAATGTAGTCAGACATGTTAAAAAACTTTTTAAAATTTACTGCGCCTACTTTTCCCTTAAGTTATATAACCTCGTTATTACTCTCTTTCCGTATTGCCCTTGCTGGTTTCGGATTACACCGCAAATAAGTTACCCTTTTGTTTGTTAGTTTGTGTCTATTTGTTGAGGAAAGGCTATTTGCCGAAACGTTCGCTGTTTTGTGACGTTCTTTCAGGCCTATGCCACTCTGTTTAATCTACACTAATAAAAGCCAATGCCTTCACTCACTGATGTACTCATTATTAATTATCCAACTTCCAGTCTAGGTAGACCGTAGTAGACGCATGAAACTTTGGATAGTTGTTGGGTACCCTCTCAAAGGAATATTGGCGAATAAGAATTTTGAAATTTCCGCTCATGTGGGACCGGGGGCCACAAAATATTTTTGCCTTAAATAGGCTTTATAAAAAAAATATTAATAAATCACTAATTCTCCTACTTCCTGAGTAGGTAGAAGCATGAAACTTTTGGAAGTTGTTTAGTACACTTAGGCAAGCGAAAAAATATTTAACTTATCACTTATTAGGGGCCGAGGGACCAAATGTAGCTTTAGCCTAATATTAGCTATATAAAAACTTAAAATAACTGATTCTCCAATTCCCCTTGTACGTAAAAACATGAAATTTTGGTAAGTTTTTGAGTACACTCTCCGGGCGATAACAAATTTAAAAATTCTCACTCATGGGGGTCCGGGGGACTCTAATGTAGTTTTTTCTTATAATAAAAACGGACACATCACTAATTCTCTAATTTACCGTGTAGGTAAAAATGAAACTTTTGGAATGTATTGAACGAACTATCTCGACGATAATTGGCGATAAAAAAATTCTCTTTCATGGTGGGCGGGGGNGGGGGGAGGGCAAATGTATTTGTTCCCTTAAATGAGCTATATTAACCTTGAAAATCACTAATTCTCCTATTTCCATGTATGTAGAAGCATGTAACATTGGAGAGTTCTTGATTACGCTCTTACAACAATAAATGAGAAAAATAATTTTAATTTCCCACCTATTTAAAGCATGAAACTTTGAGAATTTTTTTAGTACACTTTCACGATGGTAACAGGCAAAAAACTTAATTATCACTTAGTGGGGACCGGTGATCCAAATGTACTTTTTTCTTATATTAAAACCCGACTAATCACTAATTCTGAAACAGATTCATCATTAAATCTCAAACATCCCGTGTAAGTAGGAGCATAACGTTATTGGAAGTTGTTGTACACTCCTGCGATGTTAACAGGCTAAAAATACGCTTTGTATTGGTGTAACGCGGGTTTTCAATACTTCATTGAAATCATAATTTTCCGCTTCAAAGCACGGGTATTTTGCTAGTATAACATATTTTCATTTTTAATGCAGTTAATACTATATGAGACATTTTTAATCAATGATGTGTAAAATTAGTTTCAAATAAAGGAACTTATACTTAATGTACTATACTGTTCTAAAAAAAAAATCTTTGAAGATGGCTCTACTCACAGATATATGAATGCAATCGTTGGGAGATGCTCTGATTTATGCTAAGGTTTTGTCTGAAGAACTAGACCTTTGAATTATAGAAACTCACAAAAAAGATAATAATAAAAAAAAAATATATATAAAAAAATGAGAGGATGAAGCAAATTTTGGCTGCAGAAAGTGAAGATGCAGCTTTGTCACGTGGAAAAGGGTTGGGAAGAAGAAAGTTGTACTTTTCATTAGGTAATGTTAATGCAGCAACAAAATTCAGAAAATATAAATTTTGTACACCAACTTCCACTAGATATTGATGATAGGCTGTTTTTACTGTTTCTCACGACATTGACAGACAAAGATTTGTTTTTAAGAATCTCATTATACTCATTGACATTTCATTAAGAGTAAATCACGGAGTTCATTTAAAAAGATAATGCGCAATTGAAAAAGGTTCGAATTACCCTCATATTAATCGACTCATATAATAACTTTACTTTAAATAATATTCCTTACAATTTCCATAAGTATACGCTATATATAAGCTGCAAGAGAAGCTTCTTTATCCTTGGGTATTTGAAAAAAATATTCTATCAACCATTAGATTTATTTATTAGGCTATGGAAATAACCAATAGAAGTCCATCACATATTTTGAGATCAGGAAAAGCAGAAAATTTTAATTTTAGACGAAGAAAGGAATGTACTTAATTTCTAAGTGTACACCCGCCAAAGCAAATTTTTAGCGCATTTTCGAGAAGTCGAGAAATGCGCTATTGTATCCGTTTTGTCCGTCTGTCCGTCCGTCCGTCTGTCATCACCCTAGATCTCAGCATCCATAAGTCCTAGACCCATGATTTATATATGTTTTTTGTATGTCCTGACCTGCCATTTTTGCATCAACACTCAGTTACTCGATCCGACTTCTTGTAGTGGCAGTAGAGCTCCTGGAAGTGCCATATGACCTCATTTTCCATACAAATTTTTTAAATTTTATTTCACTAAAATGTTCAACAGCAGTTGAACAACAACAAAATACAACAGCACGTAGGGCAACACGTCAAGAACCAACCGAATGGGAACGAGCAGTTGCTGAATATGAGCAACAAATTCAAGACGGCCCAATGCATCGTTGCTACAGTTGTGATTACTGATAACACAATTACTGATAACTACATAATGCTGATATCTAACATAAGTACTGATACATAATACGAAAATGCGCTAACACGTCCTGAGTCCAAAAAGGGACCAGGCTTAACATGATTTTTTTTTACGCCCACGATTATTTTAGGTATGCACTCTAATATAATAAAATTATAGCACAGGTGAAAGTAGTGAAACGTCATTACATTAATGGTAAGCAATGACATATTTAAATGTTTAAATGAAACTTTTATTTAAAGTTGCGTGTTTTTTTTTATGTAAGTGTATGGGCATATTTCTTGAACACACCCATTTCCCTCGTTACAAAAGTGTGGACCCCCTTACCTCGGGTAGGAGCGTGACGTCTTTTATGGACGCACCAACATGAACAAATATTGATTTTTTTTATTATTTTCTTTGTTTCTCTAATCTTAATAGTTGCCATTTTTCAGGACTGAATAACATATTCCAATTACTAATTAGTCATCTATTTTTGTAATTCTTATTCACGATGGTAATGGTCGATGGGACCAGAAATGTCAAAGTATATAATAGACCTTTTCTGAGTAAATTGGAGTCTTGAACTTGAACTTTATCAAATGCCAATGACAAGCCTGGTAATATTATATCTTTTTGATTATTATTTTCTAAGTCCTTTGACAGATCAATTTGACCAATTAATTGTGTTTTACATAAACTGTTTTTCCTAATCACATGTTGATGGGGACCCAAGACAAAATGTTGTTTAGTGGATTAATTCAATTAATCTACTAAATATTTAGTGTGTTCCAGTAATTAGTAAAATTATCAGGGCTTAAATTAACAGGGTCTTAAATAAAATTTTACTTTTTTAAAAAGGGGTGTCACTCTACTTGGTTTCCAATCCTTTGGTACTTAACCCTGATTTAGAATTGGAAAGTAGTTAATAGTTAACTTGGGAAAAATTATTCGATAATTGTTACTCAAGCTATAAATAAAGATGTATGATGTCATTAAACTGAAAATTTCAAGGGAACTAACAAAAATAGGCAATTGACATGTTTCGTTTTATTGTGTTATTTCCCCTGTCATAAAGTCATATTAAAAAATAACAATATTCTGAAGTAAAATTTGTTTTTTAAAAGCAAGACAAAAAATGAAATCAAAGTTGTGCATACAATGGAAAAAACTGCTTATTAACAATGGAAAATATTGCTAAGTCTCATTTCTCAAGTGTTATTTCAAGGCGTGTTACATAAATGTCCAATGAGTTTTATAAAATATTTTGAAAACTTATTACAATTTCAATTATTATTTTTAAAAATATTTTTGAAAAAAGAATCAGGATTTGTTATTAAAATATTTCAAGTTTCAGTTAAGCTTAATTTTTAACTATAAAAATATTTTAAAAATCAGTATAAAATTTTAAAACATTGTTAGCAATAAAAAATAAGTTAAATAACTCATCAAAATTAAAGTTTAGGTACTAAGATGAAAATTTCAAATTCATTTTAAAAATATAAAAGTGATGCAGCTGGATAGAAATTGCTTGATGATTAATAAAAACATAAAGATCATCTTTTTATCCCACTTGGTTCAAAAGTTATGATTTTTTTCTAAAAGTCATAATCACTTTTTTCACTACCTTGTTTCCATCACAATTTGTGCCCTTTTAAGGCATTTTTATAAATGCCCATAACTTAAGTACAACAATACATTTTTTAAAAATAATATTGTTAGGTGATATATTTAAATATAAGTAGTTCAATATAATGTCAATGAATTTAAATTTTATTACTTTTCATTAAGTATAAAAAAAATATTTTTTTTTAAATGGAGAAGTTTATTCGTAAAAAAATAAAAATATTATTTATAATTTATAAATAAATTGAAAAAAATTTGTTAAACATTTTCTTTAATTTTAATCGCTTTTTTATCGATTAAAATAATTTTAATCTCTAATTTTTTACAGTTTAATCAAGGATTTAATCATTAATTTTTACAGCCCTATTGGAGAGACTTGAAAAGACACTTCAACTTCAAGCAAAGGAATAGTTCATTTCAATCTGATGATTAATGATTTTATTATTAAGTAAAATAATTTATTTTTGCCTTGTATTAACTAATAATAAATAAGTTATAATCTTTATAATAATTAGATATAATGACCATAAAAATATCACACACAAAAATGTGAAAATTATATTTTTAATTGGACTCCAAAAGATTTAAAAAAGAGAATTTTTGACAGAAAATTATAGTGTGACAAAGTTTTTAAAAAACCATCTCATATATTAGTTTTTCCTATGATAATTTCAAAAGATTGATAACTATCGAACTTTAAAATTGTTCTTTTACTCACAGCTTTCTCTATTTAGTAAGTAAAATAAAATAAAAAACAATTTAACTTGAGGCTTGCTGACATTCCTTTCAAATTATGTACAACAACTTGAAACTTCAAAATGGTCCTAAAACTTTCTTACAATTATTTTAAGAACTCATGATATTAAAAATGTGGGTACCAAAATTTTAGTACCATACTTGTTCATGTAGCTCAAAAAAAAATTGATTATTTTAATTTTGAAAATTTGCATTTTTTCAGACCCTTTAAGTTAAACTTAAAAAGCATTTTTTTTAAACAAAATGTGTAAAAATAAATCACAAAATCTCTCTTATACTTCTACTCAAAACAATCACACATACTAAAATATAAAGAAAGGAATAATTTTTTCCCAACCCCAAAATAATTAAATCAAAATTATTTTCAATGAAAATGGCATTGTCTCAAAATTGTATATTATGACAGTAAAATCCTTTAATTATTAACTATCATGTACTTATTTAAAAGAAATCTGTCAGTTACAGTTTTCTATGCTGACATTGTGGGCCATATTAATATAATTAGAATAGCAAATAAAGAACATTCATTGATCATTCATAAACAGAAC
This sequence comes from Radix auricularia, assembly GCA_002072015.1. Lineage (NCBI taxonomy): Eukaryota > Metazoa > Mollusca > Gastropoda > Lymnaeidae > Radix > Radix auricularia. Next base: position 114,027 of record MUZC01003858.1, read on the forward strand.
CAGAAACTTATAATTTATACAAAGATTTTTGCACTTTGTGTAAGTTTGTTCACAATATCAATAAGGTTAACAGTAATAACAGGATCCCTTACTGAGGTATCACGTAATAAAGGTGTTGTTTACTGTAACACAATGATTCATTTTGCAACTGCATTCAGTCAGCAGTCCGTTATCTGTTTAATTTTCCCATATTAATTACATAAATAAGTGTAACATTTGAAATGTATTTTCACATAGTGTATGTAGCCGTCTGATATAGCCCATTGTTTACAGCACAGGGAACTCAATCACATGGAAACTAGTGACAAGACTGGTTAGTATTAAGACACTGGTCTGGTAAAAATGATAGATAGTGTAGAGCAGGGGTCTCCAAACTTTTCTGCACAAGGGCCACATTAACTGTCAAACAGCTGTTTGGGGGCCAACTACACACTAGAGGTCAAATTTAAAAAGTATCAAAACATAGATGTTTTTAATTATATATTTAATATTATTATATTTATAATACTATATTGTTGAATATTATATTTAATAATACATTGATACACTGCACATGAACACCTGTTTTAGTGGGAATGGTGAATTTTTTTTTTTGTGGCTGCAAAAATAGTATATATTTCTAAATTTGATGTCCCTAACAAAAACATCAACAGTGACCTGAGATAATCATCAGAAAAGTGAGTTCTCAAATTGTTCTTCACGTATTTCATCCTCGAAAATGTATGTTTGCACAAGTATGTTGTTTAAAAGATTGAAAGGTATCTTGAAGCAAATGCTTTGACATTGGGAAAGTCTGTTACACCATTGTTCTTGGTATTTGTGTGACTAAAAGGATGAGCTAAAACTAATGTAACTCCAACAACATTAGAAAATTCAGAAGTTTAATATCATCCAACAATGTTCTTCCACACACAACAACAGCAATCTTCTAACTGACTATCCACTACCAACCATCCCTATGTCACATTCACTATCTTGGTCACCTCTCATCATGTTATGTCATAGTGTTCAATAAAATGCACAAATTATATATCGGGAAAACCCCCATTACCTGTAATATTTCCATAATAAAGTCTTCCTTGGGCAAAAACTGGTAAAAACTAATAATCCTTCTTTAATCTGTTCCTCCTACGGATGTCAATGACCTTCAGCTGTAGTTCATCTGAACAACTGGCCACATCTGCTTTAAATGGATTTTGAAATAGCCTCACGTTTCCTGCCTTTGAATCCAAGTCAGAAAACTGTTCCTGAAACTGCAGCTGGATTTATTTGATAATCCTGCATGTAAATGATGTGGGGAACTCAGCTGTTGCTTCAACCATGAAGATCTTGCATTGCTGAAAGTGTGTCAAGTAGTTGGCATGTACTTGTTCTAAAAACAAGATTGTATAGATAAAAAAAACACTATTTTTTCTCTCCTTGTAGTTTTAGGTTAAGAAATTTTAAATGACCAGTAATGTCTGAAGAAAAGGCTAATTTCCGTACCCACTCTTCATCAGACAATAATGGGTGTGTCTGAATTACTTTCTAGGAAGTCATGTATTACCTTTCTTGTGGTAAACTACAGTGAAAAATAGCAATTTTTTTTGTTGAGATAAAAGGGTATCCAGAGGCAAGATGAGAGGGCCATGTGGGCCGTAGTTTGGAGATCCCTGGTGTAGAGTTAGCAATCTAGAGAGGCTTAACAACTTTGTATTCTGTGTACTGATTTAATAAACATGTTTAATATTCTTAGCAATTAGTAACTTGGAGTTCAACTTTTATAATTGGCCACCATTTGGCAGGGTTTCATATGTAAGGATATTAGTTCCAAAACTTGACTTGATTCAACTTGACTATTCCTTAACCCGTCAGTGGGTGGTTGGGGCACCATTGTGAACTGAGCACAATCTCACGCAATTTACTAAAAATGGTGGCGCTGGATAATTTGTTAAAGAAATCCAACTTCAGTTGCAACCTTTGCCCCCATCCTCAGTGGTTACATGACTTACATGTATCCCAGATGCATTGTTAGAGGGGTGTGCAAATCAGGATGTTCTGAATTGTGAGTCAATTGAAATTATCAAGTAAGAAAAACTTCTGCACTTAAGTGTTAAGAACTGGCCTTTTGTTTATAATCAGCTGGTCTATTATCCCAAATATCACATTTGATAGGTTTTTATTCCCAATGTATCTTTTGTGTATACTACAGACATCACATTGGAAAATTTTTTCTCCTGTATGTTTTATGTTGGCTAACCACATTTGGTTAAACATTTTTTACAGACATCACATATGAATGGTTTTTCTCATAAGTGTACAGTTAGCTTGGAACATAATGTAAAACTTTTACCACAGATAGCACATTTATAAGGTTTTTCTCCTGTATGTTCTTTTGTGTTCTGTCATGTGACTAGATCTAATTTTATATTTTTCACAGACGTCCCATTAAAAAGGTTTCTTCTTGTATTTGTCATTCGGTGTACATTTAGGATGGAATTATACATTATAATTACAACTTTCACAACAAACATCACCTTTAAACATCTTTTCTCCTGTGTGTTCTTTTGTGTACATTGAGGTGACTAGATGTTGTGAAATATTTTCAGCAGACATCACATTTGAACGGTTTTTCTCCTGTGTGTTTCCATTCGTGTACAGTTAGCATCGAAGACATTGTAAAATTTAATCACAAACATCACAATTAAAATGTTCTTCTCCTGTGTGTTGTCTTTTGTGTCCATTAAGATGACTAGATGTTGTGAAATATTTTCCGCAGACATCACATGTGAAAGGTTTTTCTCCTGTATGTGTTCTTTTGTGTACATTGAGGAGACTAGATGTTCTGAAACATATTCCGCAAACATCACATTTGAAAAGTTTTTCTCCTGTGTGTGTTCTTTTGTGTTCTGTTAGGTGAGTAGATCTGGTATAACATTTTCCACAGATATCACATTTGAAAGGTTTTTCTCCTATATGTTTCCGTTTGTGTACAGTTAGTGTGGAAGACTTTTTAAAACTTTTACCACAAACATCACATTTGAAAGGTTTTTTTCCTGTATGTGATCTTTTGTGTCCAGTTAGATGATCTGATGTGGTAAAAAATTTTCCACAGACATCACATTTGAAAGGTTTTTCTCCTGTGTGTGTTCTTTTGTGTACGTTGAGGTGGCTAGATTTTGTGAAATCCTTTCTGCAGACATCACACTTGAAAGGTTTTTCTCCTGTATGTGTTCTTTTGTGACTATTGAGGTGACTAGATTGTCTGAAATATTTTTCGCAGACATCACATTTGAACGGTTTTTCTCCTATATGTTTCCGTTTGTGTACAGTTAGCTTGGAAGACATTGTAAAACTTTTACCACAAACATCACATTTAAAAGGTTCTTCTCCTGTATGTGATCTTTTGTGTCGAGTCAGATTACCAGATGTGGTAAAACATTTTCCACAGACATCACATTTGAATGTTTTTCAAATCCATCCTTTTATATTTGTTTAGCTGCTAGATCACATAAAACGCTGAAATTAATTTTGAATTGTTAATCTCCATCATGTATTGTTTTGTTCCCTCATAATTGTATTCTAGATGGACAGTAAAACCTTTGACAACACACCTGAAAGCTCTTTCTGCTGCAAGTGCCTAGATTATATGTAATAGTTTGTCAGATATTTTCTTCTATAATTTGTGCAGATCTTTGTGTTTAGTAGGAATCACCTGGGAAAAAATAAATTATTATTAAGACTTCCATTTTTTTTTTAAATAATGATAATTTTTTTATATAGTCAAAATCCATGTACATTTGTTGTAGGTATAAATAAAATTTGCACTTAAAACATCTAAAACATAACGTTAATTAATTAATTAATTATTTTGTAAGCTTCTGGTAACAATGAAACTTATGTAATGCGCTATGAGTCATGTTAGACTCTCATTTTAATAATCTTATTATAAATGACACATAACTAAAAATCATATTAATATAACAGATAGTTATATATGTATCTGAGAGAGATAAAAATTCCATGCTCCATAATTATTAAATATGTAA
>MUZC01003858.1:118839-163594 GCA_002072015.1 Radix auricularia
AAAAAAAATAAATAAATAATTAATAAAAAAAACACCACTTTATTTTCTATTGAAAATAAATGTGTTTCAAATATTTTTTTTTGTCATTTAAGTATTTATTAAGTGTAGGTCTACATTGTAATATTTTAACACGCGTGAAGCTATGTAAAAGATATTATATAAATTGTAGGCCAGAGATTCTCAAACTTTTTCGTATCAGACGACCGGCAAGAATTTTTTCCATTTCACCAGGTACCATTGCATTTTTTCCCCGTTTTGACATGATTTTCTCTGTATTGATTAGATAGCAAAATGAGCCCCTACACAGCATAAAGCCCTATAAGATTAAGTATGAATTCGGCTTGTTTTATATATTACATTTTTAAAAAAATGTTTAGTTGCCAAGTCATAGGAAGACAGCTAACGAACAATGCAGCGATATTGTCAAAAACCATTTGATGAGATTAACCTTCGCAATTAATTAAGCTCGCGAATGTGACTATTGATATTACAAGGATCATTGCAATGTTAATAGACCTAGAATATATAGATACAAAACAATAGTTCAAATTGATTTCAATCTTCTAATGACAGTTTTCCTGCTAATTATATGCACACCAAAGGCATTTGATCTAAAATTATCACATTGATATCACATCTCATGTTTTCTAAAAATTATTAGGTATGCATTGGAAGAGGAAAATGCCCAATACTGTACAGTACAAACCCCACATTTGTGCAGGAAAGTAGGGTGTCATCCTGTGTGTCGCAAAATACAGTAATTCTTGCAAGTTGAGGACTGAAAGAATACTATGGCATTATTAAAATATCCAATATCATCATAACTTTTTACTCCGAAGCTCACAAGTTTTTAAAAATTTATTTATTATTATTATTTTTTTAAATTCTATTTTCTTTAGGATTCCACGTACGTCACACAACAGTTGTAAATATAATGTCACCAATGGACGAGGCGTGTTTAAATTGTTGCATTCTCTTGTGGAGTTTATAAACTAGTGATAAGTACGTGGCTACTCCTGTCGTACTGTTTAACCAAGGGGTCGATAAACAGCGATAAAGTATCTCATTTGGTGTAAAAAGGGAAGTCTTGGGGGGTAATGCTGAATCATTGTGGGCATAGAAAATTTGCTAGAATCCGCTACTTTTGGGTTAACAGTGATGGATATAAATATCTACATATAATCCTATTTAGATCTTTTTCAGATACTTGTCCTGTTTGAAAAACTAACCAGTTGCAGTTTCGGAAGGGGGGGGGAGGATAACCAACCAAAAAAATATTTTGCAGACTCCTGCCGCGAGTGAAACAAACGAAGCTGCGGTTACATCACAAATGCTTTGATGTCAACATCAAACGACGCAGGGTAACACTTTCTTTTGTGGGTTCTCAAACTTAAGAATTTTAATTATATTTAATTTTCGTGTCTTGATAACCTACGCCAACTGGTGTCTGATGGCATATAGACCGGCACTTTGAGAAGCACTGAATAAAAAAAGTCATTAAATAAATTTTAAGTGACCAAATATTTCAGTGGCAGTTTTATTTAAAGTTACCTTTTAGATGTGATGTCACATTTCTTCAACCCCCCCTCCCTCCCCCCGTCATGCATCGTCACAAAAGTGAGACCCCCCTCCCCCCCTAGGTGCATGACGTCATTTATGGACGGCCCCTTTTAGCTATTAAAGTGCTAATTTTTAGTTTTATAAATTTCTAAGGCATGTTTTTATCTCTTGATCATGCATAGTTAGAACACGGTAAGGCCATTTTGTTTATCGAACACCCTACTTGCTAGGTTGTCACGACAATTTAGGGGAGTAGACAGGAGGGGGATGGGCGCTCTCAATTTTCCATGTTTTTAGTTTTTCATATAGAATATATACTTATGAAGGGAAAAATGAATCACTTCGTGTGTAACCAAATAGTCAAGATAGCATGAGTTAATAAGGTATTATAATGAAGTTAGTTTCTAAACCTTTTAAAAACTTACTTTTTTCTATAGAGCAAAAAATGTCCATGTTAGATGATAATATGGCTACAATTGCTTCTACTTCTATCTTATCATTAGTAAGGTCTATCAAAAAGCATATTTGCTGACATTTCCAATACCAATATTTTTTTTGCTGATATGGGTGTTTTTTTAGGAAAAAAGCAATGGTCATATTTGATGACGTTATTCTTAAATTTATCACTCGTAATTATTTATATTCTATATTAGGAATATTAGTTTTAGTGTTCTTCTATAAGCATTTTTGCAGATATTACTGATAATTCTTTTCAGATATGACTATTTTTTTAGGACAAAGCCAACGGTCATATTTGATGACGGCATTCTTAAATTTATTATACGTAATTATTTATATTCTACTTAAGTCTTTATAGTCTTTTTAAGAGACGAGTTATTTTATTTAGGAATCCGGTAATCCTGCAGTTTCAGCACATATGTTATTTCACAGCAAATTCTACTAATGTTCTTGTAAGAACTTTCATTTTTAATCAATTAAATGCATTAATATCATCTTTATCATCTTTTAAAACTCTAGTAAGTATACAGGACTAAACACAAACCATAGAAATACGTAGGACGCAATAATCTTCTGTACAGATGGAGCATATAAGATAAGATAAGATAAGTTGTATTTTAGCTATTACAGGGTTAATTTTTTAGTTTTTTAACTTTCTAAGGCATGTTTTTATCTCTCAATGAGGAATAGTCAGAACAGGATAAGGCCATTTTGTTTGTCTATCACCCTACTTACTGGGTTGTCACAGTCACACGAAGATGGCAAATGAAATAAGAATCAAAACTTCTGGTAAGCAATTAAAAAAAAAAAGTAAATTTTCTTAAATTTTTTAAATTCTTGATCTTCTCAGAACATTAAAATAGATGAATTAAACTTTTTACAAAAACATGTTAGTTCAGTAAATTAATTTTAGCATGATAAAAAAAAATATTTTGCTAGCTGGGTACTAGATAAACAAAATGGATGTATCCTACCCCAATTATGTAGGGTCAAAAAGCCTTATAAATTGAAAAGCCAGTAAATTAGTGTTATGGATGCTAGGCAAAAAATAGGGTTATTTCCAGGCGCCAACTTTGTCGCTAAGGCATGTGACCTAAGGATAAAGTAGTACCAAACGCGACATTTTAGAGAGGTTGGCAAGAGGGGGATGGACGCTCTAAAATTTTCATTTTTTTATAGTGATTTTGAAAACCAGGGAAAATGCAAATGAGAAAAAAAAAAAGAGTCCGGCAGGTGGGGTGGAGATTCTCAATTGTGCCAGTTTTTAGCGACACTTTGATTTTGAAATTGGGGGTGGGAGTTGGAGATTCTTAAATTTTAGCTTATTTAGCAACATGCCTTTTTTTAAAAACAGTGAAAAATGAAGACAAAAAAAAGGTAAGCATAGTTTCTGCGTTTGAATGACTACAACTAAACCTAACCCTAAAATCTTCCATTTTCATGCATTACCGCTTTGGCACATTAAGAGTTAATTGAATTGGTGAGGGGTGTGCCCCTCCAAAATTGCCGCAAGAACACAAACCCACTCAGTAATTACAGTGTCTGGGGGTGGTAAGGGGAGACAAAAAAATTCCTTAATGTTTAAAGGTCCATAAGGTTTTCGGTAAACTTCCGCCTCACTCCCATAAGGATTTCCCTTATTGTGATGAACAGTTATGAAATTTTAAAAATTGTGTTAAATGTATTTATATTATTTTTGTCATAACGACTTCATCTTTTAGATAAGAATGGTTAAATTACATATCCACATGACCGTCTTGAGTTTAAATAATATTTATTTACTGTAGTTCTATTATTTTTTTAGCAAAGTCACATCTTCAAAAAAAAAAAGAGGAAAAACTACCCAAAAAACTTCGCGAATCAAACAATAACATTAGATTTAGAGAAGGCAACAGCTGCCATTGCCGGAGGTCGAATGCATCTTCTTTCACGCACTGAAGAGTTTTTACCTTCTGTCATTTCGTATCTAGAGAGTTCTATCGAGGAGTGCTTTGGTATTAGAAGCTAGGCGCCCATTACTGCGCTTTGTCAAAACGTTAAGGGAGCTTAACTGGGTAGTAACAGGACAGCGTCAAAGTGACGTCACTATCGTCTGCAGCAATCTTGGCCACTTTAACAATAACTAGTCAAAAAGTGTTACTAATTAGCACTGGCACTAAAATTTCTAAAATTGATGAAATATTATATATATAAATGCATATGTAATCCCTCATTTGAGCGCACTTTAATTTTTTATAACAAATTAAATAAAATAACTTACTTTTAATAATTTAATCACTTAAATCAGAAATAAAAAAGTTTTTAATGCTTTACTTTACACGGTGGTCGGACACTTCGACCCCGGACGATTCGACGCCAGACGGTTCGACGCTGCCAGTTCGACGCCAGGACGTTTCGACGCCAGGTCGTTTCGACCCCGGTCGGTTCAACCCCGGACGGTTCTACACCGGACGATTCGACCCCGGACACTTCGACCCCAGGACGTTTCGACCCTAGGGTGTTTCGACCCCGGACGATTCGACCCCTTTCTCTTTAAGGCGTGAAATGTTTTGGTTTTTAAAAATCCATTTTTAATCCTTTTTTTAATTAAAAAATAATTAGTTTAAGTTTAATATTATCTCTTTAAAAATAAAAACAGTATGAAATAGTTATTTTTAACGTTTATTTAATGATAGTATGATTGAACAAATAATATAGTTTTATATTAATATCTCTTAGAAATTAAAAATAGAGTGAGATGCTTTTTTTGTAATTAGTAATATAAAATAGTACAATATATAAAATAAAATAGTCTAATTTATATTAATAGCTCTTAAAAATTAAAAATAGAATGAGATATTTTTAATAATTAAAAATAGTACAATATATAAAAGTCTAATATATATTTAAAAAAGTAGGAAATATTATTTTGAGCATTTATTTTCTAATAGGAAAATGGAAAAAAAGTATTTACACTTACAAAAAGTTGACATACATTGTGAATTCATGATTGTGATAAATGCGCCATTCCTCTCAGGTAGGTCAAGGCGTTGATGCGTGTGTATGTTTGCAATGATCGTTCGACACGTTTCTGCAGTTCACAATAACGTTTGCGCCTAGGCTGCTGTGTTCCAGTAACAGCTTGTAATAGAACTGACTTGTTCGAATTGCAGTCCTTCAAAATTCCATCCATAAACTTCCACATTGTTGGATGTTGACAGCTGAAAAGGGATTGCAAGCCATGATGCCATCCCTCACAGATGTTGTTTGTTCTAGCAAGTCCACTAGCCGCATCACTTCTTTTATTCCATGTTGGAATGCTAAACATAGATGGCCCATACTGTTCCGCCCTTCCTCGCACACGGCGTCCACGGATGTATGTGTGCTCAAAGTATGTTATTAATTCTTCCATGCGTTCGATTCGAGGCATGCCATCGACTAGCTCATCAAAAATGTCTGCAACATCTTCTTCGGGAACAAAAGCAAGAGCTGATAGGCATCTTACGAATTCACACAATGTTACATCAGTTTCATAAGCAGCTTTCATCCCCAGCTCTTGTATTTTCCTGAGAACACTTTGCGTCAGATGAAAATAGCAGCCAGTTATTCTTGCTTGAGGAAAAGCACCTCGTAGAGCATTCATTGCTGCCATTTCAAAATCTGTGAGAATGACCTCAGGTTCTGCTTGCGGCATAAAATTTCTCAAGATGGTCATCAATCTATGATAAGTTGCCTGTGTCTTATCAGGCANGGGGGGGGGGGGATAACCAACCCAAAAACAAATTTCACAGACTCCTGCCGCGAGTGAACCAAACGAAGCTGCGGTTACATCACAAATGCTTTGATGTCAACATCAAACGACGCAGGGTAACACTTTCGTATGTTCTCTTGTGGGTTCTCAAACTTAAGAATTATAATTATCTTTAATTTTCGTGTCTTGATAACTTATGCCAACCGGCGTCTGATGGCCTATCGGCCGGCCCTTTGAGAAGCACTGAATTTTTTTTTAAAAAGTCATTAAATAAATTTTAAGTGACCAAATATTTCAGTGGAAGTATAATTTAAAGTTACTCTTTAGATGTGACGTCACATTTCTTCAACCTCCTCCCTCCCCCCTAGGTGCGTGACGTCATTTATGGACGGCCCCTTTCAGCTATTACAGTGCTAATTTTTAGTTCTATAAATTTCTAAGGCATGTTTTTATCTCTTGATCATGCATAGTTTGAACAAGGTAAGGCCATTTTGTTTATCTAACACCCTACTTGCTAGGTTGTCACGACAATTTAGGGGAGTAGACAGGAGGGGGATGGGCGCTCTCAATTTTCCATGTTTTTAGTTTTTCATATAGAATATATACTATGAAGGAAAAAATGAATCACTTCATGTTTAACCAAATAGTCAAGATAGCATGAGTTAATAAGGTATTATAATGAAGTTAGTTTCTAAACCTTTTGAAAACTTTTTTTTTTCTATGAAGCAAAAAATGTCCATGTTAGATGATAACTTATCTTATCTTAGATATACAGACGCTCCTTCTATGCAGAAGATAATTGCGTCCACAGACCATGAGAGATGATCTGTTGGCAAGTGATGCAGCGGTCACTGGCCACAGCTATAGGGGTTCCACGCATTACCCCAGCCGCCTAACTATTGTCTAGTAGTTAGGTACCCATTCGGAGCTGGGTGACTCGGGGACTCCTCGGGCCCCGAGAACAAATCCTCACCTTCGTGTGGATTCGAACTCGTGACCATCAGTATGATAGTCGAGAGCGCTACCTCTCGACCACCACGTCCCATATGATATGGCTACAGTTGCTTCTACTTCTATCTTATCATTAGTAGGGGTCTATCAATAAGCATATTTGCCGACATTTCCAATACTTTTTTGCTGATATGAGTGTTTTTTTAAGGAAAAAAGCAATGGTCATATTTGATGACGTTAGGGGCCGTCCATAAATGACGTCACACGATTTTTTACCCCCTTCCCCCTACGTCACGCGTCGTCACAAAATCGTAGACCCCCCCCCTCCAAAAGTACGTCACAAAACTTTGACCACCCCCCTTTCCACAAAAAAAAACAACAAAAAAAACTTTTTTCTTTTTCCATTTGAAAATATGTTTCAAACCACTTTTTGTCATTTAAGTATTTATTTAGTGTCGGTCTACATTTTAATATTGTAACACCCGTGAAGCTATGTAAAAGACATTAAATAAATTGTAAGCCAGTGATTCTCAAACTTTTTCGTATCAGACGACCGGCAAGAATTTTTCATTTTCATTAGGCACCATTGCATTCTTTTCCCGTTTTGACATGATTTTCTCTGTACTGATTTGATAGTAAAATGAGCCCCTACACAGCTTAAAGCCCTATAAGAGTAAGTATGAATTCGGATTGTTTTATATATTACATTAAAAAAAATAATTTTTTTAGTTGCCAGAGCATAGCAAGACAGCTAATGAACAATGCAGCGGTGATGTCAAAAACCATTTGATGTGATTAACCTTCGCGATTTAGCTCGCTAATGTCTAATGTGACTATTGATATTACAACGCTCATTGCATTGTTGATAGACCTAGAATGTTTAGATACAAGACAATTCCTCAAATTAATTTCGATCTTCTAAGGACAGTTTTCAAAGGTATTTGATCTAAAATTATCACATTGATATCACATCTCATGTTTTTTTAAAAATTATTAGGTATCCGCTGGAAGAGGAAAATGGCCAATACTGTACGAACCCCCACATTTGTGCAGGAAAGTAGGGTGTCCTCTTGTGCGTCGCAAAATACAGTAATTCCTGCAAGTTGAGGACTGAAAAAATACTATGACATTAAAATATCCAATATTATCATACATTTTTTACTCCGAAGCTCACAAGTTTTTTTTTTCAATTCTTATTTAAAAATAATGTTTTAAATGTATTTTTGTAAAAATTCCTCAATTGACTGTCAGGCATCCCGTAAGAAAAAGGTCGGCGAACAGCAGTAAATCACCTCGTATGTGGTCAAAAGGGTATTTTTTGGGGGTAATGCAGACTCATCTAGGACATATAACATCCACTGCACTCCACTAGATATATTCAAATACGTTATGTGTACGCTTGGTAACATATGCCCACTATTGAACCGGTTCCTTCCAGAAAATGCATTTGTTAAAATTGTCATCTATGTAGATGTACTATACGAAGACACCTAAATCCAACCTACTTTCATTTATTTTTATGATTCATATTGACAAGAGTGACAATAATCCTAATCTGACTGTATCAAGTATCCTATCTCAGACTATCTGTCATATTTAAAATTAATGCCTTAACAACTGAGTTCAAAAGGAAGTTTTTTTGTGCTCCTCTCGAGTTGCGATGTCGAGACTTTGATGCATTCAATAAAGTTAATGAATACTTTTGACTAATTTTATATTATATCATAATATTTAGAATGGCCAGAGGCGTTTGACCAAAAACCAATCGAAAAATTAGCCTACATCAAACTTAAAACGTTTATAATTGTTCAAATAGATCCCCCCCAAACGGATATTCCGTGTCGTTTTGACTTAAAATATCTACATATAATCATATTTAGATCGTTTTAGACACTTGTCCTGTTTGTAAAAATCACCAGTTGCAGTTTCGGGGGGGGGGGGATAACTGACCAAAAAAAACACAACTTCGCAGACTCCTGCCGCGAGCGAAGCTGCTGTTACACCACAAAAGCTTTGATGTCAACATCATACGACGCAGGGTAACACTTTCGTATGTTCTCTTGTGGGTTCTCAAATTTAAGAATTATAATTATATTTAATTTCATGTCTTCATGACTTACGCCAACCGGCGTCTGATCGACCGGCATTTTGAGAAGCACTGAATAAAAAAAAGTAATTAAATAAATTTTAAGTGACCAAATATTTAAGTGGAAGTTTTATTTAGTTACCCTTTAAATGTGACGTCACATTTCTTCAACCCCCCTCCATCCCCCATGTCACGTATCGTCACAAAAGTGAGACACCCTCCCCCCCTAGGAGCGTGACGTCATTTATGGACGGCCCCTTATTCTTAAATTTATCACTCGTAATTATTTATATTTTATATTAGGAATATTAGTTTTAGTGTTCTACTGTAAGCATTTTTCCGATATTACCGATATTTCTTTTCAGACATGACTATTTTTTTAGGACAAAACCAACGGTCATATTTGATGACGGCATTCTTAAATTTATTAAATGTAATTATTTATATTCTACTTAAGTCTTCAAAGTCTTTTTAGGAGATTTATTTAGGAATCCGGTAATCCTGCAGTTTCAGCACATATGTTATTTCACACCAAATTCTACTAATGTTCTTGTAAGAACTTTCCTTTTTAATCAATTAAATGCATTAATATAAGTTGTATTTTAGTTTTAGCTATTACAGGGTTAATTTTTTAGTTTTTTTAAATTTCTAAGGCATGTTTTTATCCCTCAATGAGGAATAGTCAGAACAGGATAAGGCCATTTTGTTTGTCTATCACCCTACTTACTGGGTTGTCACAGTCACACGAAGATGGCAAATGAAATAAGAATCAAAACTTCTGGTAAGCAATTTTTAAAAAAGTAAATTTTCTTAAAATTTTTTTAATTCTTGATATTCTCAGAACATTAAAATAGATGCATTAAACTTTTTACAAAAACATGTTGGTTGAGTAAATTAATTTTAGCATGATAAAAAAAATTTAGCAAGCAGGGTACTAGATAAACAAAATGGATGTATCCTACTCCAATGATGTAGGGTAAAAAATCCTTACAAATTAAAAAGCCAGTAAATTAGTATTAGTGTTTATGATGGCCAGGCAAAAATAGGGTTATTTCCAGGCGCCAACTTTGTCGCTAAGGCATGTGACCTAGGGAAAAGGTAGTACCAAACACGACAATTTAGAGAGGTAGGCAAGAGGGGGATGGACGCTCTCAATTGTTCATTTTTTAAATAGTGATTTTGAAAACCAGGGAAAATGCAAATGAGAAAAAAAAAGGGGGGGGGCAGGTGTGGTGGAGATCCTCAATTGTGCCACTTAAGTGTTAAGAACTGGCCTTTGTTTATAATCAGCTGGTCTATTATCCCAAATATCCTGGTCTATTATCCCAAATATCACATTTGATAGCTTTTTTTTCACAATGTATCTTTTGTGTATACTACAGACATTACATTGGAAAGTTTTTTCTCCTGTATGTTTTATGTTGGCTAACCACATGTGGTGAAACATTTTTTACAGACATCACATATGAATGGTTTTTCTCATTAGTGTGTCCATCAGTGTACAGTTAGCTTGAAATATAATGTAAAACTTTTACAATAGATAGCACATTTATAATTTATAAGGTTTCTCTCCTGTATGTTCTTTTGTGTTCTGTTATGTGACTAGATCTAATTTTATATTTTTCATAGACGTCCCTTTAAAAAGGTATCTTCTTGTATTTGTCATTAGGTGTACATTTAGGATGGAATTATACATTATGACTACAACTTTCACAACAAACATCCCCTTTTAACATATTTACTCCTGTTGTTCTTTTGTGTACGTTGAGGTGACTAGATGTTGTGAAATATTTTCAGCAGACATCACATTTAACCGGGTTTTCTCCTGTATGTTTCCATTCATGTACAGTTAGCATCGAAGAAATTGTAAAACTTAACCACAAACATCACATTTAAAATGTTCTCCTCCTGTGTGTGTTCTTTTGTGTCCATTAAAATGACTAGATGTTGTGAAATATTTTCAGCAGACATCACATTTGAAAAGTTTTTCTTCTGTGTGTGTTGTTTTGTGTTTTGTTAGGTGAGCAGATCTGGTTTAACATTTTCCACAGCATTCACAATTGAAAGGTTTTTCTCATTAATGTTTCCATCTGTGTACAGTTAGCTGGAAGATAATGTAAAACTTTTACCACAAACATAACAATTATTAGATTATTCTCCTGTATGTGTTCTTTTGTGTACATTGAGGTGACTAGATTGTCTGAAATATTTTCCACATACATCACATTTGAAAGGTTTTTCTCCAGTATGTGATCTTTTGTGTTGAGTTAGATGACTAGATGAGGTAAAAAAAATTCCACAAACATCACATTTGAAAGGTTTTTCTCCTGTATGTGATCTTTTGTGTACAGTTAGATGACCAGATGTGGTAAAAAAATTTCCACAAACATCACATTTGAAAGGTTTTTCTCCTGAATGTGTCCGTTTGTGTACAGTTAGTGCGGAAGCTATTGTAAAACTTTTACCACAGACATCACATTTGAAAGGTTTTTCTCCTGTGTGTGTTCTTTTGTGTACAATGAAGGGACTAGATTCTGTGAAATATTTTCCACAGAAATCACATTTGAAAGGTTTTTCTCCTGTATGTTTCCGTTTGTGTACAGTTAGATTGAAAGAAAATTTGAAACTTTTACCACAAACATCACATTTGAAAGGTTTTTCTCCTGCATGTGTTCTTTTGTGTTTTGATAGGTAAGCAGATGTGGTAAAACATTTTCCACAAACTTCGCATGTGAAAGGTTTGTCTCCTGAATGTGTTCTCTTGTGGACATTGAGGTAACTAGATGTTGAGAAATATTTTCCGCAGACATCACATTTGAAAGGTTTTTCTCCTGTATGTTTCCGTTTGTGTACAGTTAGCATCAAAGACACAGTAAAACTTATACCACAAACATCGCATTTAAAAGGTTTTTCTCCTGTGTGTGTTCTTTTGTGCTCTGTTAGGTGATTAGATCTGGTAAAACATTTTTCACAGACATCACATTTGAAAGGTTTTTCTCCTGTATGTGTTCTTTTGTGACTATTGAGGTGACTAGATTGTCTGAAATATTTTTCGCAGACAACACATTTGAACGTTTTTTCTCCTATGTGTTTCCGTTTGTGTACAGTTAGCTTGGAAGACATTGTAAAACTTTTACCACAAACATCACATTTAAAAGGTTCTTCTCCTGTATGTGATCTTTTGTGTCGAGTCAGATTACCAGACGTGGTAAAACATTTTTCACAGACATCACATTTGAATGTTTTTCAAATCCATCCTTTTATATTTGTTTAGCTGCTAGATCACATAAAACACTGACATTAATTTTGAATTGTTTATCTCTAGCATGTATTGTTTTGTTCCCTCATAATTGTAATCTTTATGGACAGTAAAACCTTTGACAACACACCTGAAAGCTCTTTCTGCTGAAAGTGACTAGATTAGTTGTAATGGATTCTCAAATACTTTCTTCCATAATTTGTGCAGATCGTTGTGTTTAGTAGGAATCACCTGGGAAAAAATAAATTATTATTAAGACTTCCATTTTTTGTGAAAATAATGATAATTTTTTTATATAGTCAAAATCCATGTACATTTGTTGTAGGTATAAATAAAATTTGCACTTAAAACATCTAAAACATATCGTTAATTAATTAATTAATTATTTTGTAAGCTTCTGGTAACAATGAAACTTATGTAATGCGCTATGAGTCATGTTAGACTCTCATTTTAATAATCTTATTATAAATGACACATAACTAAAAATCATATTAATATAACAGATAGTTATATATGTATCTGAGAGAGATAAAAATTCCATGCTCCATAATTATTAAATATGTAATCACGAACTGCTTGATAAATGTTAAATATGTAAACACTAACTGTTTGTATACAACTATAAATAAATTAACCTCAAACATGAGCAAGCCTCTCTTGACACTGACTACAATCTCTATCCTCCTGACAAGGATTACTACCATTGCTCGTACGAATGATCAAGTCATCTACACAATGGAGGTCTGATGGTGTTAATCAGATTATTACAAACTTTGTCAAGGGCCTAAAGGTCTACTCCTGTTAGTTTTGCATAATTGCACTTACAGGAAAGCTGGAAGCCATTTAAATACACCAGATAAATCATTTATACCACTTCAAACTTGGGCCCAATGAGTTTTGGCTCATTAAGCATATTATAAATCAGTTTTTAGTTTTACATATACTATGGAGGGAAAAATGAATCACTTAGTGAGTAACCAAATAGTCAAAATAGCATGAGTTAATAAGGTATTATAATGAAGTTAGTTTCTAAATCTTTGAAAAACTTTATTTTATTTATTTCTATACATAGAAAAGGTCCACGTTAGATGATTTGACTACAGTTGCTTCTACTTCTACATTATCATTAGTAGGGGACTATTAATAATCATATTTGCAACATTTCCAATACTGACATTACATATATTTTTTATGATATTAGGATTTTTAATTGAAAAAAAAAACAGAGGTCATATTTGATGACGTAATTTTTAAATTTATCACTTGTAATTATTTGTATTTTATATTAGGGTATTAGTATTCTTAATTAAATTTATTACACGTAATTATTTATATTCTACTTCAGTCTATAAAGTCTGTTTAGCATATGTGTTATTTTATTTAGGAATCTGGTAATCCTGCAATTTCAGTGAGTTATGTTAATTAGGAATCCGGTAATCCTGCAATTTCAGTATGTATGTTATTTCACAGCAATTTCTAATGTTCTTTTATGAACTTTCATTTTTAATATTTAAGTTGTATTTGGGTCCGTCCATAAATGACGTCACGCGATTATGGCCGATTTTACCCCCTCCCCCCTACGTCAATCGTGGTCACAAAATTGNGCTAGATCACATAAAACACTGACATTAATTTTGAATTGTTTATCTCTAGCATGTATTGTTTTGTTCCCTCATAATTGTAATCTTTATGGACAGTAAAACCTTTGACAACACACCTGAAAGCTCTTTCTGCTGAAAGTGACTAGATTAGTTGTAATGGATTCTCAAATACTTTCTTCCATAATTTGTGCAGATCGTTGTGTTTAGTAGGAATCACCTGGGAAAAAATAAATTATTATTAAGACTTCCATTTTTTGTGAAAATAATGATAATTTTTTTATATAGTCAAAATCCATGTACATTTGTTGTAGGTATAAATAAAATTTGCACTTAAAACATCTAAAACATATCGTTAATTAATTAATTAATTATTTTGTAAGCTTCTGGTAACAATGAAACTTATGTAATGCGCTATGAGTCATGTTAGACTCTCATTTTAATAATCTTATTATAAATGACACATAACTAAAAATCATATTAATATAACAGATAGTTATATATGTATCTGAGAGAGATAAAAATTCCATGCTCCATAATTATTAAATATGTAAACACGAACTTTTTGATAAATGAACTGTTTGTATACAACTATAAATAAATTAACCTCAAACATGAGCAAGCCTCTCTTGACCCTGACTACAATCTCTATCCTCCTGACAAGGATCAAGCATACTACCATTGCTCGTGATAATGATCAAATCATCTACACATTGGGGGTCTGATGGTGTTAATCAGATTATTAGAAACTTTGACAACTGCCTGAAGGTCTATTCCTGTTAGTTCTGCATAGTTGTACTCACAGGAAAGCTGGAAGCGATTTAAATACACCAGATAAATCATTTATACCACTTAAAACTTGGGCTCAATTGGTTTTGGCTTACTAAGCATATTATAACTCAGTTTTAGTTTTAAATAATATACTTTGGAGGGAAAAATTGAATCACTTAATGAGTAACCAAATAGTCAAAATAGTAGGGTTGTTAGCGGTTAGGACTGGTCATCTTTATTCAGGACCGCAGGACCGTGTAACAAAAATTAGAAGAAAAAAAACTAGCTGCAACGTAGTGAAAAAAACAACACAAGCCGTAACGCGCCTCTCCCTCTCGCTTTGTCACAGTGAGTAAAAGCGATACCACAATCCATCTGACAAATAGGTTGGCATTCAAGCCTTCAGTCTCCTAGCTGTAAGCGTGCGTACATGACGCGTAATAGCCTTGCTTCACTAAAGTTCACAACTAATAGTAGTACTAGCTATGGCTAAGAATTATTTAATTTTTTAAAATTTTAATTTGCTTAGTTGTCGAAGCACTGTGACTGTACGAGAGCTAACACAGTACGCATTTGATGTCAACAACGGTCAAGGCCGAGGCTGTTTCTATTTATATTAATTATAGTTTCTAATAATGACAAAGAAAGCTATAAATGCATATGACCCCGTGACCTATCGGTATTTTCTGATCATCGGTTTATAGTCTGTTTCAGGCATTAAAAAAACGTATTGGCGCACGCCGCTTAGTGAAGTACATGTACCTATATTACGATAGGTATTTAAAAGACGTAGCAAAGATACCTGGTGATTAATCGGCCCACAAATTTGAGTTTGGTCTTTTAGTGACAGTTTTTCTGCTAGTCAAAGGCATGTGATTACCACATTAATAGTACGGCGAGTGTGGCTCAAACCCTATTTGAATAGAAAAAACGGGAAGAGGGAACGTGTGTGCCGCAAAATTCAATTATTCTGGTGAGTTGACAATTGAAAAATAATATGTTTTTTAAAATAAATTCCATTTTTCATCATTGTTTATTATTATTATTAATTTTAATACGCGATTTGACTGAGCTGACAGGCATCACACACAAGAGAGGTAAACATGACGTCACAATGGACGGGGCGAGGCGTTGGTTTTGAAACTAATGGAAAATACCTCGCTAACTTTAACGAACGATTGAACAGGTCCTCTTATTTAGACCGGTGAACTACTAGTCCTCAAAATAAAATATTAAAAAAGACAATTAACCATCACTGTTTAATTAATTCTTTGAAATTTTTTTTTTAATGCGTTGAATTGAGGGCAATGCGGAAAGAGCTGAACACAAGCGGGGGAAGCAGGCTTTGATGCTATCAGACAACGCCAGGCGACAACATTCTCTTGTTAGTTCTCAAAACATAAGGGATATAAGGACAAGCGGTTAACCGATTAACCGGTCTTTTTTTGAACGGTTAGCCGGTCCTCAAAAACGAGCTGTCTTAACAGCCTTTCTTAACAGCCTTACAAAATAGCATGAGTTAATAAGGTATTATAATGAAGTTAGTTTCTAAATCTTGTAAAAACTTTATTTTATTTTTTTCTGTAGAAAAAAAATGTCCACGTTAGATGATTTGGCTACAGTTCTTTCTACTTGCATATGATCATTATTAGGGGTCTACCTACCGATATGCATAGTTGCTGACATTTCCAATACCGATATAACAGATATTTTTTTGTGCTGATATTAGAATTTTTTAGAAAAAAAAACAGTGGGCATATTTGATGACCTAATTCTTAAATTTATCACTGGTAATTAATTATATTTTATATTAGTATTAGGGGTATTAGTTTTAGGGGGCTACTTTTATGCATTTTACCGATATTTCTTTTCGGATATGAGTAATTTTTAGGACAAAACCAATGGTCATATTTGATTATCTTTATCTTAGATATACAGACGCTCCTTCAATGCAGAAGATAATTGCGTCCACAGACCATGAGAGATGATCTGTTGGCAAGTGATGTAGCGGTCACAGGCCACGGCTATAGGGGTTCCACGCATTACCCCAGCCGCCTAACTATTGTCTAGTTAGGTACCCATTCGGAGCTGGGTGACTCGGGGACTCCTCAGGCCCCGAGAACAAATACACACCTTCGTGTGGATTCGAACTCGTGACCATCGGTATGACAGTCGAGAGCGCTACCTCTCGACCACCACGTCATTCTTAAATTTATTGCATGTATTCATTTACATTCTACTAAGTCTTTAAAGTCTATTTAGGATACGAGTTATTTTATTTTGGAATTCTGCAGTTTTAGCATGTACATTGTACATGTATGTTATTTCACAGCAAATTCTAATTAAATGCATTAATATAAATTGTATTTTAGCTATTACAAGGCTAATTTTTTAGTTTTTTAAATTTCTAAGGCATGTTTTTATCTCTCAATGACACATAGTCCAAACAAAATAAGGCTATTTTGTTTATCTATCACCCAACTAGTTGGGTTGTTACAGTCACAAGATAATGCCAAATAAAATAAGAATCAAAACATCTGGTAAGTACCGTAATAAAAAAAATGAAATGTTCTTTTATTATCTTCTCAGAATATTAAACTGTCAACTGCTAAGAGTAACAAAGAAAAAGAAACAAATAAATTCAAAATACTTCATCCATGGAAAAGAACTAACCCAAACTAAAGATGCAAAATACTTAGGAGTCATAATAAATGAGAAACTATCTTGGAATCCCCATGTCAATGAAGTTATTAAAAAATCAAACAAAACCTTAGGCTTTATAAATAGAAACTTTTACAAATGTAACAAAGATATAAAACTAAAATGCTACCTCACCCTGGTGTGACCTATACTAGAACATGCATCTTCTATATGGGACCCATCCACCAAAGAAAATATTGATAAGTTAGAACAAATCCAAAAAAGAGCTGCCAGATTAATTACTCGAGAATATTCAAAACTGACAAGAGTAACACCATTAGTTAAATCCTTAAACCTGGAAACACTAGAGGATAGAAGAACCAAGAGTAAATTAGTAATTATACATAAAGCAATTAATTCTAATTTAGAAATACAACACAAAGATATCTTAATACAACCCTCAGGTAGACATAAAGATAAAAACACCTTTCTTATTCCATATGCATGAACAAACACATACAAGTTTTCTTTCTTTCCGTCCGGTATTCGGGCGTGGAATGGGTTGCCTGAAGAACCCAGGAAAGCCAACACTTTATCATAGTAAGAATACAGGACTAAACACAAACCATAGAAATACGTAGGACGCAATAATCTTCTGTACAGAAGGAGCGTCTGTAACATATAAAATAACATTAAAATAGATGAGTTGAACTTTAAAAAAAAAAAACTTGGTTCAGTAAGTTTATTTTAGCATAGTAAAAAAAATCTTGCAAGCAGGGTGCTAGATTAAAAAATGGATGTATCCTAATCCGATTATCAAGAGTCAAAAAGCATTATAAATTAAAAAGTAAAAGCCAGTAAATTAGCGTTGTGACGGCTGTCCCAAAGTAACGTTATTTCTGGTAGTCATCTTTGTCGCTAAGGCATGTGATATAAGGAAAAATTAGTACCAAACGTGGCAATTTAGGGAAGTCAGGCGAGAGGGGAATGGACACTCTTAAATTTCCATATTAGAGAGAGGCAGTGATTTTGAAAACCAGGGAAAATGCAAATGAGAATAAAAGAGGGGGCAGGTGGGGTGGAGATTCTCAATTGTGCAGGTTTTTAGCAACACTTTGATTTGGAATTGGGGGTGGGATTTGGAGATTCTTAAATTTTAGCTTATTTAGCAACATGCCTTTTTTAAAAACAGCGAAAAATGAAGGAAAAAAGTGGTAAGCACAGGATGCCCCTCCCCAAGCCCCATCCCTATTGGCGTAAGAACACAAACCCATAAATCACTCAGTAATTGTAGTGTCTGGGAGTGGTAAGGGAAGACAAAAATTCTTTAACGTTTAAAGCCTCACAAGGTTTTTGGTAAACTTCCACCTCAGTCCCGTAAGGATTTCCCTTATTGCGATCAACTGTTTATGAAATTTTTAAAATTGTGTTAAGTGTGTTTATATTATTATTGTCACATTGACTTCATCTTTTAGGATAAAACTGGTTATTTTACATAGCCACATGACCGTCTTGAGTTTAATATTATTATTTCCTGTAGCTTAGTTCTATTCTTCAACAAAAAAAAAAAAGAGTAAAAACTACCAAAAAAAAAAACTTCATGAATCAAGCGATAACATTAGAGAGGGCAATAGCTGCCATTGCCGTAAGTCGAATACATATTCTTTCATGCACTGAAGAGTTTTTACTTTCTGTCATTTTTTTTCTAGAGACAGTTCTATTTAGAAGTGCTTTGGTAATAGAGGCCTGTTACTGTGCTTTGTCAAAATAAATGTTAAGGGAGCTTAACTGGGTAACAACATGACAGCGTCAAAGTGACATCACTATTGTCTGCAGCAATCTTGGCCACTATAATGATAACTAGCCAAATAGTGTTACTAATTATCACTGACACTAAAATTCCTATAATTGCTGAAATATTATATAATATATAGATAAATGCTTGGTAATCACTCTTTTTAGCAAAAATTTTTTAGAGCAAATTCAATAAAATAACTTACTTTTACTAATTTAAACTTAAACAATTAAATAAAAAATGTATTTAATGTGTTGCTTTACAATTAGTTTTTTGTCTGTTTTCTTGAGTTTAAAGGGGTTTTTAACTTTAAAAAAAGTGTTTAATAATCAAACTTCCAACAACAATGGCGCCGTAACTCACAGACCAAAAAAAAAACTTTTTAAAACTGCACTGGAGCGGGATTTGATCCCCCTACCGGAATTACCATTGGGCGCATGGAACTGTCACTTCGTCTAGCTAAGTTCATCTCAAGTATCGATTTTTTAAAATTATAAATGTATGTTATTAAGTTTACACCAATCAAGTTTTTTTTACCTTTAAAATTCATTAATCAGTAATCAGCTTACATAGAAATCATTAAATTTGATTATGAGAACTATTGTTTAGTAATTAAGTATTAATATTATCATAATATTGGGGAAGAAAGGCAATGATGAGGCCTAAGTGGAAGGAGGTCTTGAAGCAGGCCCAAGCCCTAACAAGGGCTGTAGCGCCACAGGGATGAAAATGTATGATTATCATAATTAAAGTACAACATACAGTCGTAACAGCAGACAACTCACAGGGATGTTGCTAGTATTAAAACATCATGTAACATTGGCAGTGGCTATTGAGACGCTAACGTCTTAATAGCCCACAGGCTATCGAGACGCTAACGTCTTAATAGCCCACAGGCTTTCAAGACGCTATCGTCTTAATAGCCCACAGGCTATTGAGACGCAAACAAATAAGCCAATGAAAATTAAGTAGTCGTCCTTGACTGACATCACGCGCCAAGTGGTATAAGAGAGGGGGGTTATGCCTTTATGTCACGTGTGTGAGAGGGTGTTAAATATGATGTCACATGTAAATGCGCAACTTTAAATAAAACTTCTACAAAAATATTTGATTGCTTACTATTTCGTTAAGGACATTTTCAGTGGCAAAAAAAATTGTTTAAATCATAACGCCACTTCTATAAAAGGTAGAAAGACAAAAAAAAATGTTTTTCGTGACAAGCCCTTTAAAATGATATATTATTTAAGCATATCCATACACAAGCAGGGGGGGAGGGGGTTTCTTCGAAAAATAGCATTTTGCGTATGAATGGATGCGTTCGGGTTGGGGGGGGTCTCCACTGAATGCGTACTTACGCACAACAAATGTAATTTGCATAATACTAAGCCTAGTAATGTAAACCGCGCAGACTCTAACGGCATTTTTAACTGACCTACTGAGTCAAGACTGATATGCAATAATGTTTTATATTTTAATGCAAACGAAATTCTGAAATTTTAAATTCAGACCAAACGTTCACACATTTCTTGAAATTAGTAGATGCTTCTCTTTCGCCCACCGGTGTCTCAGCCATTATATTATATACATAACGGGATTGCGATTTCACTGCTTATATCTTTATATTTTATACATTTTTTGGCCGTCCATGAATGATGTCATGCAATTTTTACCCTCATTTAGAGTCCTTTCCCCATTGTCACAAAACTTAGACAATATGATGTCACAAAGCTCTGATTGCCACAACCCCCCCCCCCCCAAATAAAAAATAAATTTAATTTTTAAATTAAAAAAAAAAAAACTACCACGTTTCAAATAACATTTTTGTCATATAAATATGTAATATGTATTTGGTGAAAGTCTTCATTCTACGTCTAATATCGTTAACACGTGTGAAGCCATTAAAATGCAACTAAATAAATTGTGAGCAATCAAGTGGAACTTTTATTTCAAGTAGCGCATTTTGATTTCTTAAACGTCACCCAGCCCCCTTGTCTTACATCCTCACTAATGCGTTACCCTTGTTCGCCCCCACCCACAGGAGCGTGACATCATGTATGGACGGCCCCTTCATGCATTTTTTAAGACAATAAAATTACAATTTTCTATTACTTCTATTATATTTTTAAAATAAATTCGACATGAAAAACACACTGTTACATTTAAGTATGTAATTACTGTAAGACAATCGAATACTTGTGTAGAAGTTTTATTTAAGTTGTGCATAAATTACATTTTATATCATATTTAACACCATCTCACACATAGTCACAAAATGCATGACCCCCTCCCTTACCCAACTTGGTGCATGATGTCAGTCAAGGACAACCCTTAAATACACCAACCTTAAATACTTAATTTTCATTGGCTTATTTTGTTTGCGTCTTAATAGCCTGTGGGCCATTAAGACGCTAGTGTCTCGATAGCCTGTGTGCTAATAAGACGTTAGCGTCTCAATAACCACTGCCAGCCATGTAACATGTAGCACTAGCCAAGTCTCGTTGACTTGTCTGCCATTACTGTTTACTTTGTCGTAGCAGCAGACACTTCGTAAATTAAAAACAAAAGTTCTCACAAGAAAAATATAGTTTGCTGCGATATTATATTATATAGTTGCTAATATATATAACTGCTAAAAATGCAGGATTACCAGGAATCCTCTACCCTCACTACTGGTCCTAAATTATTTTAAATTTTAAAAAACAGCACAAATGTTAATTACTAATTACACGTTGTTACCAGTACTGTTAACATGAGAGAATTAAAATTCACTGAGAATAAATAATTAAACTTACCTACTAATACTAATAATAGGTACTTGGATAAATCTTTGCTGAATTATCCGCCCCTTGTTCAACTTTTTGTCCACTTAAAAATGTAAACAATGTGCATGTGTGTAAAGAAAATTGCACTTTTCTGTGTAATTTCTTGATGAAATTGGATGTGGAATATATCATTTTAAAGATAATTGGATGCTGAACATTACAAACTATGTTCTCCAATTTTTTTGTGCTGAATTTCATTAGTAAAATGTAATTAATTGAGTTACAGTAAATTAACTAAATAAAATAATATATATATCTTTTAGATTCGCCATCACTCGCGATTTTAATGGTAACCACTGTTTTCAGCATCCAAATATCTACAAGAATTGAATAAGTCCCATCCCCCCCAACCTCCCCCAAATTGTTTAAAAAAATTATCAAATCAATCACCACATGGTTTTTTCCCTATTTTTCAAGATGGCCGACATTTTTTTCTATGTACCTCAGCCAATTATTTTCAAATTTGATCTAATCTAGCGGCTAAACAATATAAATAACACTATTTTAAGTTACTTTTAACAAGCAATATAAATAGATATTTCATTTGCATTTGTAAATTAGTAAATACTAATTTGTTTTCCCGAGATATAAAAAAATTTAATGTTTAGGGCCACTCGACTACATCAACCAGTATTAAAAAAGGATTTTTGTCAATTATTTTTCTCCTTTTCAACACAAACAGTTTGATGTGCTTGACTTAATATTTTGGATAATTATTTTTAAGTTGTGCTCAATTTAAAATATCACATATGCAAATTTGACGGCCATTTTGAATATTAATGAGCCAATCTTGCCTAATTCAGAATTAATTTTAGGACGCTTGTTTATTGTTTTGGCAATGATATGACGAATGCGGAAATATATGGTTTGTTATGGTTATCTTCAGTCATTTCTGAAATAACTTTAATTAACTGCTATTTTAAACAGCTGTCTCAGTCTTACTGCCCAATTTTCACTTTTGTTTGTTTTATATTTTCTTATATGTCTCAATTAGCGGAGTTATCCCAAAATAATTCACTAAAAAAATCATTACTTTCTTTAGAAATAACATAGAACTATAATTTTGGTATCAATAAATTGCATTTTTCAAGCCCTTTCCAACCAACTAGATCTTAAAGCTATAACTTTAATTTGAAAATTTTGTCCAAGTACCTACGAATAGTCAACTAAGTCCTAAAATGCATTTTACTTTTACTTTTACCAATAAAAAATATTAGGCATTAGGCCTAATTATTAATAATATTAATATGAAGATGACAAAAGTCAAAGTTATCTCTTGCCTTAGACTTAGACATTGGTCATGATTGGTTGGTTAAAAGGGAATTTCTTATATTTAGTATCCATCAACAAGCATATAAAAGTCGGCTACCACAAAGTCTCCTTCTGTAATATAATTATAGTGTATTTGATAAAATAGAAAATTTTCCGGAAATTAAAGATTTTTTCTTGTTGAACATCCGCCGTCTTTGTAAAATTGCGAACTTCCGGTGTCAGAAGCTATAGGGATGTTCGGTGACCCATCAAAACGGCCCATGACAAAACGGCCCCGAAAAAACGGCCCCGGACAAAATGGCCTCGATCAAAAACGGCACCGACATAACTTTTAATTAAGGAGATTTTTTATATGCAATTTCTGAGTATTTTGAGCATATTTTAACAAATTTTATATTTTCTTACCTATTTACTATTTGTATGTAGGGCCTATATACACTACAAACTAAGATCGGAAATTTTTAAGAACCCATGATGTACGTACAATAAGCACTTAGGCCAACCGGCTGTGGTCGGACAAATAAAGACGGTTGTGACTGCGTAACATTGTATGCCTATACGTGCCCCAGGGCATGGGGAAAACAATGGGTTTAAAGTCTCACGAGCCCCTCCAGATTTTATCTCTTCCTTTGTCCTAGGCGCTATTGGTAAGGGCCTGTCCATGGATGGAGATCAAACAAGGTAAATATAAAGGTGGTGTGGTAATTTTATGGCCAAGACTGGCCCTCGTCACATATGGTCACAAACGCTTGACTCCCTATTCCACTCCCCAAGGTGCCTGACGTAATTTATGGACAGTCCCTGGATATGAATTTTCTTTAAAATGTCCCCAATTTGCCAAAGACAACTTACATCAACAATAACGCAAATTTAAAAAGGAGCAGCAAGTATTTATGTTTTCGTTAATAATAATATTATTTCGTTTTTATAATATAGATTAATACAGATTAAAATACGGTTATTTAATAAAATGTTATGCCTATCCAATTAAAGTAATTTGCAAATCATTTGTATTATGACAAGAACATGAAAATATTCAAATTTACAGTTAATTAACACCACAGTAGGCATGAATAATTAACATTGACATCTGAAGAAGTAGGCCTAATTAGTAAAACGAGATCAGATGCTGGAATTCTACTTGAGGCAATGCAAACTTTTTCTCTTGTATGTTTTATGTTATCTCAATTTATCGGAACTCGTTTTTTGTTTGCTTTGTTTGGCCTTTAATTAATGCAAACTCATTTCATGAAACAACGCAATAAGCTAATAAAAAACGCTGTTGTCTCGGTTAAAACAATTTGTGAAGAAATTATAGAGGGGAAAATTCAGATGACGGGGTTATATCCTAAGAACAGGAAGTGCAACGAGAATTTTTTTTTATCAATAGAATTTAAAAGAGAATAAAAGAACGCTTTAAACAGGTGCATATTCTTGCAAGAAAAAATTCCTATATAAACCATGAAGAATTCGAACATCAAATAAATTATTATTTTGACAATGATAAAGCAAATTTATCATTGAAAGAAAAAGGATCCCGGTTTTATAAATGTACCTACACTACTAGAAGAGGCATTACGTTAGAAAAACGAGGGGGAAAATAGCATATTAATTTGGCAATGTTTTTTGGAATGTGTTGCCTCGTTGGGGGGGGGGGGGTGTACCTTCAATCTTAGTAACTTTCTTGTGTCCTTTAAAAAAGTATCTTGTATTTTTATAAGTGTGTATGGTAGGTATATCATTTTTTTTTTTGCGGCCTCTTTTATTACTGCTTACATAAGTATGGTGTGCAATGGTAAAAATGTTTCCAACCTTTATTTTGCTTCAACTACAATAATTAATTCATGTTTATTTAATTTATAAAAATCAATCATATGGTTGACTTAAGGGGTCATCCATCAATGACTTCACGTAATTTTGGCTGATTTTTTCATAAAAACTTAGACCCGTTTTTCCATATGACGTCACAAAGCTTTGGTCATCCCCTAAACCAATATTTTCTTTTTGAAAATGAGCATGTTTCAAATCAATTTTTTGTCATTTAAGTATGTTTTTAGTGTAAGGCTGTACTATAATATCGTAACACACGTGAAGCCATGTGTAATGTCATTAAATAGTGTTAATGAAATATTTAAGTGGAACTTTTATTTAAGTTGCGCGTTCTTGATGTGACGTCAAATTTATTGAACCTTCCCTCTAGTCACAAAAATGGCGATTCCCCGACCGCGCTTGACGTCATTTATGGATGGCCTCTAAAAAGGGTAACAACTTGAAGACTGCCCCGGGCGGCAAAAGTCCTAGCTACGCCACTGGTATCACCCATAAAAAATGACGGAAATTTTCAAAATAAATATATGTCAAATTCAATCTCTTAATTTTGAACAAATGCTCATCAGAACAACAACAAAAAATCAATCTATATATTTAATTTTAATTCTCCTCATGGTTCAACCATGGCATGCCGGACAACAAGCAACTCCACCGACCAATCAACTGGCAAGAAAATGTAGTGCAGNGGGATATAGAAGATACAACCAAACCAACGCAAGCGTATATAGTTTATATTATTAATTGTATAATATATATTTATGAACTGTTTAATTAGCATACCAAAACAAAATATTTTAATTATTCAAATATATTTTGAGTTTTACTTACTAACGTTTAGGATCTTCAAATACTTCAATTAAGAATAAAATAAAGATGTAACCATCGACGTGTCAATGTCAATGCTGTAATAGAGTAACAATTTAATTAATTAAATTTTATTTCATATTACATGTATTTAATATATGATATATGTAGAAATGCAAAAGTTTGCATGGGTCTGGCTCCTCATCTGTTGCCTTGGGCTCGGGGACCCATACATCGTAAGCTGCCTTGGGCCCCGCATACTCTAGGGCCGGCCATGACGGAAATACATTAAGAATCGCTTAAGAAGTCCATTGTCTTCTACACACCTCGAGGCTTTTATGCTTATGTCTTATGTCAACATAAACAGATGGTTTGAGTGAACTAAATAATGACACACAAAAAAAAAAAGATCTTGTAGCCGAAATGGAACCCAGCTTTAAGAAGTTGCTTATACTATAAACACAATCACAGTTAGTCTGAAAAAAAATTATTTATAACCTGAATTGACGCATTCTTGATATTTTGTTTATCAATTTAAATAATAACTGCGATCTATCGTGTTTTTTTAAAAAATTATTGTAATTTGTAACGTTACCTATTACTTTCGAGGCCTCGGCCCTCAGGTTTGGATGGAAAAAATGCACATGGAAAATAAAAGTTATGAAGATAGGGTCGCTTTTTGTTTGTTTCCCTGGCCGCTTGAACTACCCAGTCCATCCCTGGGTCAGGGTGACAATTTTCCATTTTTAAAATAATTTTTACCTGGGCAAAAATATGCTCTTACACCAATTGCAACATAGAAAGAACGATATATCCTCTCGTTATCAAACTCACTGCAGTTACAATCCAATTTTAGCTTTAAATGTAGATTCTAATAGTTATGAATCACATAAGAGGATCTTTTTTTAAGCTATGTAATGGAAAAAGAATTTTTAGCCTCATCTTTGGAACTGTTTTTAAATTCATTTTTTAGGATTGCTCCTTCGCATACCCATAAAATGAATTTTGTGCAGCCTTCGATTTTTGTACTCCAAGCATTTGCACGGAAAGAAGAATAGGCCCTGAGTATGAATCATGGAATTAAAGAATGCTTGCTTCATTAAAAAAATGTATTGAACAATTTCAACAAGTTCGAAGTACCCTCATATAATAAAATTACTTTGAATAATAATCCTTACAATTACCGTAAGTATAAGTTACATACAAATTTCGAGAAAAGCTTCTTTATCCTTAGAGTAATTGATCCATGATGAGATTTATTAACTAGGCTATTTTGGTTATCAAACACGAAATAAATCAATGCATTGATGATTGATGTGACAAGTCCTTCAAAGAGTTTTCCACAATGTAAAGCAGAAAGCAACAATTTTAGATGAAGAAAGCTAGGGATTTGGGGGCCTGTGGGGCTTGGTCTCTTTGAGGCACCCTGCATACATGGCGGTCACGTAATATTTTACAAATTTTAATGAGCAATATCTATCAGATATCAGTGCGGCCTTTAATGTACAAAAAAAATGTCACTCTCTCCTTAGGGGATGCCCCTCAAGTGGAGTCCGAGAGGACTTTTAATTTGGACCCCCTCCTATAGCTACGCCACCAGAAGAAAGGAATGTACTTCAATTTTTATATACATTATTACTTTGAAAAAATAAATGATCTTTTCTTATGAAAGCCTTAGCCTTAACTGTTTTATGGAGGTGACATTTTATAGAGGGAATTCGGGGGAGTAAATGTGGCATCGCCCCCCCCCCCCCCACAGCTGCAAAAAACCCACTGTTACACCACTGATTTTATGTATTGGATTTTGATGAAGGTATGTTGATATATATTATAAGTATATTATACTTCATAGTTTTAAAAAAATATATTGTTAGGCCTCAATAATTTAATGCAAAAAAAACAAAAAACAACAACCCAAAAACCTCATTATTAAGAATAAGCATTGGTATTATTAATTATTCTATTGTTTAAAAGCTGAAAAACCAGGCTGGGCTATGGGGCTTGAAAGATTTACAATACACTTTTACTATATTATGTATATTTACTTTCTTTCTATAAGTTGGTAAGAACACATGTCAGATCAGAAAGAGTTTTTTATGCTTTTCACAAGATAAAATTAGATTTTAGACATCTATGGCTATACCATAACTTGATCATCAAGTTCATGAATTTTTTTGCTATTATCGATTGGCCACACTTTATTAGACTATATTAAGCTTTAATCAATGAATGAAGAAAGCCAACACAATTTGTATAAAAATCAAGAAATTCAGATTTTTAAGAATATTTATTTATGGAATTTGAAAAGTCATGGACACTATCTTAAATGTGTATTTAAAAAAAAATATGTAGGTACTTTTTTCACAATAATTATAATCAAATTTTACTAATTTACATAAAGCGTAAAAAAAAAGGATTTCATCAAGTTTGAAATAAAGTAAGGTATAATTTATAATGACCAAAAAAATTGCGGTAGCTTATGTCACTTAATATCTGAACAAATGTTGCATTAAAAAAAAATTATTTGAAGACCAGGCACCAGGCAGGCCTTAAAAGAAATGTATCACAGATATAAAATTTTTGCTAAGCTAAGGAGATTTGTTCAGATACCATTTACAGTTGTCTATTTTAAGAAAACACAATTTCTCTTTGACTTCCTGAGATGCGAGGGCAGAAAAAACTATGTAACATGTATTTCTGTGATGATAAAAACAAAAATAGTCCTGTTTATATAATTTAAGTTACATTTCCCACTAGAACACATGAAATGGCAGTTTTAAAGACAACATCCTGCTGCAAACATCTCTTTACTTTGCGGCAATAGAAAAAAACAACTATTTACACTTGATTGAAAAAAAAGTCAAATGTGGACAGACACAAAACACTAGAAAAAAAACTGGTTCACTTATTTATATACAATAGTAGGGAACAGAGCTGGGGAGAAGGGTACGTGTTAAATGTTTCCCGGTTGAGTATCACAAAGCTCACATGTCACAGACATGTTATTCCTATTTACAAATTGAATTACACTCACAGGTCATACAAATTTACAAATGCTGGTCATTTGCCACAGAGTCCCTTGCATCATGCCAAGTGTCAGCTGCCGAACTGAGCCGCTTGGCTGTATTTGACAGTTGCCAGCTAAGCTCTGGGGCCATTTCAACCTCCTCGACACCATCAAACTGGGACAGGTCCTCGATATCTAATAGCAGGTTCTCACAACTCTGGTTGGAGTTCTCTGCCCCCTGACTACAGAAAGAGTTGATGTCTGTACCAAGACCTGTGTCATTGGATTCTGAGTGGGAAAAATGCCCAAACTCTGATGGAGACTCTCCATCTGCCAGGGGCCAACCTTCATCAAGAGAAATACTGTTCATAGAACTAATGGTGCTCTGACGACGTAACAGTTTTCTCTTTGCCTTGGCATTTTCATAATACATTTTTGCTTCCTT
Organism: Radix auricularia; assembly: GCA_002072015.1. Lineage (NCBI taxonomy): Eukaryota > Metazoa > Mollusca > Gastropoda > Lymnaeidae > Radix > Radix auricularia. The sequence goes on from MUZC01003858.1 coordinate 147,869, forward strand.
AGAGTTGGTCACAGGTGTGCCGTCTGATTTAAATGCCTCAGGTGCCAGGGTGAACTCTTCGACAGATGTCTGAGTGGAGACCAGATCCGGGATTTTGGCAGAGTTATCTGAACGGGCAAGGGGGCTTATTTTAGCCATTTTGATCCTCGAGTTAGGGTCCTTAGGACAAAATCTCTCCTGTGTATGTGAAAGAATTTGAGAGGCATGTTGATGAGTTCTCCCCCTTAACTTTCTCTCACTTTCAGTCTCAACTGATGCGTGATGTGGCGAGGAAGATGATGATGACGAAGATGATGAGGACTTATTGTATGCGGATCGCATGAAGTGGGCATTCACAAAAAACGGGTTGGGAGGATGATCTTTCTTTGATCGGTTCTGATTGGTTGATTCCAACTGTGGACTGTACCCAGCCGAGCTGATACCTGAACTGGAGGATTCTGGGGTTTTAAAACCCACGCTGTTGACATTCTGCAGCTTGTTGTTTGGAATGGAAATCTTTCTATTTGGAGTTAAAGCTGGAATAGACATTTGAACATCGGTTGAGTTGTCAGAGCTGGTATTGAACATGTTGAATGGCCTGTCAGAGCTTTGTTGATGCTGTGAGCCATGTGCAACAGGATTCTGAGCACATGCATAGAGTTGAGCTGATTTTTGGTGATATGCAGGAAAAGGTGGAGGTGTGCCAAAGACACATTCATCACTAGAAGCTGAAGAGCAAGAAACTTTATTTGGAATAAATACACAATCCACCTCATCAACACCTGTAGATTGGTGGGAGTTACGGTTCTTTGAAGACAATGGATTTCTAGAAGAGGCAAAGAGCATGGTCTCATCAGCTGAACCTTCTGAGATCTGCCTTGGCAAGCCTGAAAAGAATGGATTGGTTGAGGTGGAACTGCTAGGAGTGGGTGTGTAGAAAGGAGTTGGCGGAGTGCTGGATGAATACACTGAGCTGCGGCTCTCCATTTTACTAATGAAACGTTTCAGTTTACGCATTTCTTGGACACTCTTCATGCGTAGCAGCTTTATATCTTTTGATTGGATGGGAACCCTTGGTGGACATTCCCGTTTGATCCTAATCACATCTCTTATTGCCTATGATTGAGATTGAAAAAAGAAGAATGAAAATAAAATGGATATGATAACTTGTTTCATGAATTTAAATATTTCATAAGATGATCTATCATAATTACAGAGCTAGGTAAGATCACATCGAATTCTCTGATTAAACCTACCACCAATACTTAACACTAATCTAAAATGGTAATAAAATGCCTTTAATTTTGGAACTAACGATTTTATCCTCCAATTGATAGGAATAATTACAATTTCTTTCATGTTATTTTAGTTCACTCATGTTTTATTTTAAACATAAGATCCCAGACTTTCTGACAAGATCTATTTATTTTAGTATCTTTTAGCCAGTGGTAATCTCTTACATCTTTAATATCTTGAATGTGTAGCAGTGTGTTAAACTCCATGAGTTGACTGAGTTTTTCAAAACTGTCATGTGTGTATGTGAAGTTAAATGTGGAGTATGGAGCAATCGGGTCATCAAACACAGCAAATTCTGCAAAGTCAAATTCTTCCTTTGTTTCTCTGGGCACACCTAAAAATGTAAAAATTGAAAAAAAAATATTTCTCAAATTTAAATCACAGACAAAACTATGAAAATACAGTGGAACCCACTTACCTCGAGCTCGCTTAGCTCGACCACCCTATTATGTCGACGTTTTTTATTGGAACTGCCAAATTCTCTCTTTGTCTTAGCATTTTCTCGTCGTTTAATTCGATGTTTTAAAGTCGCAGAAACCTCATAACACGAGCACAAAAAAGGGTCAAATTTGCCACTTAACATCGGTTATCTCGATCCCCATGACCAATCGCCAGCTTTAGAAAATGTTAGCTATTATTTTTTTATAACCAAGGGACCAAGTTTCTGCCACATCAGGGTCTGCTGGTGACGTCACAGCCCACTTGCGTTTTGCTCTCAGGGCTGTGTTGCTTCTGGTACTATGGCAATCGCCGGCTTTTGAAATTCTTAGTTTTTATCGATAATCGACGTTGGTTTTTATTTTAAATTTGTAAATTTCTGCTGTCAGTTGGTGCACATATACCTTTTGTTGTTAGCAAACATGTATGTACAATTTTATAGCATGCCGATAGCTTCATCAAACAAATAACGGCAATGCTAAAAAAAACAACTCCAAAAACACGTGCATGAACATTATCATTTATTAACGCTAGTGATGGGACGATACCAAAATCATAGGCTGCTTACTGTAAACAAGGCTCCCAAGATTTTAAAATATATAATATGACAGACTACAGACAGTTTACCCACCCCCACTCTCAATCTCCCACACCATTGTTGTTGGTTAGTCCTATTAGTACTATTAGCATCAAGTTACCGAAGGAATTGTAAGCTGAGGGGATCGTATGGAATAATAAAATGTACCGTGTGCAAACTTGTTGTCATTGGCAACCATTCATCCTTTAACCTCATTTTGACCATTACATGTACTGTACTACTGCTTTGTTCTCATTGTTTCATTCATAAGAATTTGACGTGTGCAAAAGCCATTTAACTATTGGTTAGAATTAATTAAAATATGTCAAAGTTGAAGGTTCAAAAGGAGTACCTAATTTATTTGTGTACGTTTATATAGAGAAGAGTTCGACTTCTGGCAATGGCGGCCGTTGCCCGTGCTAGTGTTATCGCTCGATTCGCGATGTTTTTTGGTAGTTTTAATGTTGTTGTTTTTTTCGAAGATACGTTTTCGTTATACTTTATTACTAAAATAATAGTACTAAACTACAGGTAAATATTGTTTCAAACTCAGTAGGTCTTTTGGATGCGTAACATAACCATTCTTAGCCTAAAAAATGAAGTCAGTATGACAATAATATTATAAATGGATTTTACGAAAATTTTTTAATTTCATAACTGGTTGATCGTAATACGGGAAATCCTTAAGAGACTGAGGCGGAAGTTTATTGAAAACCTTCTGGGGCTTTAAGAGTTAAACTATCCTTTATAAACAAATACTTTGAAAACAGGTGAAATGTAAATTTAAACACACCTGGAGCCTTGTATAACTTGAATTTCTTGTTAACCAGCACAAAGTGAAACACAATTGGACAGTGGGGGTCTGTCGGATGACGAAAGATGTACAGTTCTTTCATTCCTTCTCTGTCAAACACGGTCGTATCAATAGGTGGGAAGGGCAGTCGATTGAGTTTGGCCCATTTCTCCGCCAACAGAAGTTCCTGAAGTAACATTTAAAATTTCAGTTGAATATCCAGATATGAATGAAAAGTTCAATAAAAAATGTATCATCGATAAAGTGTTTCATTTTTAATAATGAATCAGATCCACTGTTACAAGTGAAATGGTCATTATAAATGAAAACATAAGATTTAATTTAAATAATTTAATCATCTTGTATGCAACCATGAAGTTCATAAAAATTGGTACAAAGTAAAAGAAAATAATGATCATTGTCAACAACTCACTTTAAAGGGAGGGAAGTTATCTGATTCTCTGGCACTGAAGTCAAATGAAAGGATTATGTCCACCTGGCGTTGTGGTCGCAGTACCAAGGGATATGGTGAATTAAAGGTGAGACCCGCATCGACCATGTAAATATGCTTTATGCTGGTTGGGTGCATTTCAAAAATACCTGTGAAATAACAAAATAACTGAATGTGAGAATTCATGTTAATAATGTTATTGATTCTGATGAGCTAAACTTTCTCCTAACTTTGTTACACAGTGGTAGTACACTACAAATCCTTTCTACTCACTTGAGTCTATGAAATAATTTTAAATTATTTTGCGAAATAAATTATCACAAGTTTTTTGCATTTGTAATAAGTCTGAACGTAATAATAATAAATATATAATTTATATAGCCCAGTATCCCAGCAAGCAACTGGGCTCACAAAGCTTTACATAAAAATAGTAACACAATTGTCATTGAAAAGTAAAATCAAACAGTAAAAACAAAGTTTTTGACAATAAATCCTATATATATAAGACAGAACTAAAAGTAATGAATATTCAAACTAATGTCCACCGTGCGACTAACATTTACAGACTGAACATGACTGAACTCCCCTTGCTGTAAAATTGGGAAGGGGCTGTCGACTGAACTCCAGAACACATAGAGGTGAACAATAGCAGATGGCCAACATTGAGTTTCATAGAGATAAACTAAAAGTGCATTAATTTTATTATGGTACATTCATTTGATCTGATATTTGCATACAATGCATTGTTAGTGTTAGGTGACTTGAGTTTATGTAGATAATTTCGACTCGATAGCATCACGGGAGGTGGGTCACTTTTTACTTTTGTTTTTTCTACAGACCAAGAGAGAGTTGATGGTGAAGCTAATATAAAGGATTTGAAAATATACTTTATTCTTTATATTGTCCATTGCCTTAAACAGAAATAAAAGCCCAGTCTACAGCACCAAGAATATTTCATATTTCACTAACTTGAAAACTTTTAAAATAAATTTTCTTAAAAAAAATTAATTTTACCATCAAACATGTCTCCTTCTTTCACTCTTTCTTCAACTGGAGTGAAAGGTGAAATAGGATACGTCTGCTGTAGAGACAGCCCTCTCATAAAATTGTGGATCACCGCTGCCCTTCCTCGTCTTGTGCTCAGCAGCTCCCAAGAATTGCTAAAAAAAAAAAAGCAGCAAAGTTTAAGCCAAATTAATCAATGATAAATATTTTGAAAAAGTTTGTCTATCCTTGATAAGACTTCCAATGAGCTTTTTAAAAATTTATTTTCAATTTAAATTCTTACTTAACAAAAAATCCACAAAATGTTCAAAATTCAGTAAACACAAGTAGAAAAAGGGAAAAATTTGATGTGAACTATGAGGAACGTCTAAAGCTGCTGGAGAAATAATACTTTTAAAAAACATAGGCTTGGAAAGAAAAGGTTTAGTGCCTATGCTCCTCTGGGTGTTGAAAAGGCTACTAAGAGAAATTAAATATTATTTTATACTGGTATTGGGAAATAATAAATTTACCTTTCAACAATTCCCTGCATCAACTTTTTCCAGTAGCTCTTGGACCCACTTTTAGATTTCTTAAACGATGAGCCAGCTCTGATGAACGCCTTCCTTCTTTGGATTCCATCAATGTTTTCATTTCGAGTTGGACACTCGCCCCAATTCACAGACTTCTTCAACCCATCAGACATTTCAAGGTCTGGAGACTTAAGCCCAGATCTCAATGCACTGTGTCCAGCTCCACTGTGTTCTGCAGCACTGTGTCCAGCTCCACTGTGTCCTTGTTTCCTGTCAAACTCAATTTTGGGTTCAATAATCATAGCCACGCTTTTCTTTATGATGCCAGAGTTTTTCCTTTGAGAATACTCCTCCTCTTCTTCCTCACCTTCACCTTCATAAGCCGAGTCAGTAACAGAGTCGGTCTCAACACCTGTGTAGCTTTTAGTGGAATCATTGCTTACTTCATCAAAAGAAAAATGATTCGTTTTGCTGGAACCAATGTCACCATTGTGACCCAAATCCTGGGAAGAGTTTTGACTCCAGCTGACCCCATTAACATTTGGACTGTCTGTCGTAACATTCACGTGCCTAACTGAGCCAGTGTCACTTTCCTGGCTGTCAAAGCTGCTACTGGAGTCATCGTCAATGTCATCTGCATCATCGTCACTGGGATCACTGGAACTATCCTGCCCTTCTTCTTGCAGCTTTTGGTCCATTTCTATTCTTAGCATCTCGGGAGGGTCAAGTCGACGGTTGTCCTCCATAAGTCGTCTAAACAGTATACAGAATGCACTTCCCCATATACCTAGTTAAAGAAATGAACAGTATACAGAATGCACTTCCCCATATACCTAGTTAAAGAAATAAACAGTATACAGAATGCACTTCCCCATATACCTACTCAAAGAAAATGAGCAAATGAGATGAATTTAATAACATTTTAAAAAAATAAATGACAATCTAACACCTTAAATTAACTGAGGTTAACATTAGGAATAATGACAAAAATGTAAGAATTCTTTGAATAAGATAAATATGACTCTATATTAATATATATAAATAATAATTACAATAGTTTTGATTAACACTGAATATATATTTTAGCTTGGGGCATTTACTCTTCTGCTATGATTCAATACTGTAACATTATAAGTGTTTTCACACCTTGTAGAAAGTGCAGAGGTTGCTCTTTATATTTCTTGACAAGTTTGCCCATGAAGAACTTGCTACCAAACAGCTCAGAGTCCATAAAAGTTCCATACTTTGGCATGCCAATCTCATAGGGGGAAAACTCTACCCATTCTTGAGAAAGACAGTCAAATTCAATATCAACTATGTACATATGATGAATATAATACTAGGTTTACTGAGGTCTATTTAATTAAATATCTTATCATGATGTGAACTTAATGAGGCCAAACTATTCATTTCTTTTGTATTACATAAGGATTTTAACCATGGAATAACTTCTTTTTAGTGTGTTTTGGATTAAGGTTATTTCAAAATGAATAAATAAATAAATACCACTCTATGTAGTGAGAAATGAAATTAAACTGTAAGGTAGAAAACAATTATTTGAACTCAAAGTCAGGACAGCATAAATAAACTAAATAACTCTTTTCTTCATTAGAAATTAAGCTTGTGCCAACCTTGAAATGATCTGGCAGGGACGTCCTTCTTGACATGAACACAAGTGTAAAGTGGCATTGGAGCACTCCCCCCTTTAATTTTCTCTCTCTGGTCAGTCAATGTTGATTCCATCCTCTGAAGGTGAGAGAAACACACAAGTTTCATAAAATGAGAGGAATCAAATATTTTTTACCTACCAGCCTGTCTGAAAGGTTTGCTATAGAGAGCATTTATGTCCTCAGCCATTAAAACTTTGACTACAGTTTCTTTAATATCATATGAATAAAATGATTAACTATTTATAAAATTAATGCTAAAACAGTTATAAAATAAATCTATTTGTTGATATTTTGTAAATCAGATATGAAGCAAATTTAAACTCAATTTATATGTTGAGAAATAAAAAATTTAAATAGTAATTACAATATAGCAAAGTGACTTACATCTGTAAGAAGAGTTTCTCCAACCATTCGACCAAAAATATCTGTGAAACTGACTGGCTGCCCTTCCTTTCGTTTCTGTACCATGAACTTGGCATAACTGAAGATAGTGGATGCATTAAAGAAGCGCAGCAAACTTTTATCAATGCTGTTTTTGAGCTCATCCAGAAATTCATCCATGTCAATATTTGGCCACTTTGGGTGTGAATATAAAGTTGAGAGCAGCCTAAAATAACCAAAATGAATAAAATGTATTATTTTTTAAATTTATTAAAGATACTAATAAATAAAACATTATTGACAATAAACTTTCAAAACATTTTTGGAAACTCATCTAAAAATATTTTTTTAACACACTGGAAAAAAAATGGTGTGTATGTTAAAAAATTATTCTGTTTTTAATGTTAATAAATTCTGATAAACTATTATAATATTATGGATTTTTATATTCATAACGAGCAATATATAATACATGTTTGTCTATTTTTTTTGTTGTAGATTGTTATTTCAATTTAAAGAGACTTCAACTGGTTTCTTTTTATCAAGAGCAGATAAACATGTCAGATGTTTTGTCTGGAAAGAAACATTTTTTAGATCACATACCATGAAGATCCAGACAGACCACATGCATATGTTGTGCAGTCCAAAATACCAGACTCCACCAAAGCTTTGAACACACCGCTATAACCTGTCATGGCACGGAAACCACCACCTGAACCAATCACAGCAATAGTTGGCACCTGCAACCATCAATACATGTCACAATGAGGTTGAACAAGTATATATTGTTATAAATTTAGAAGAAAAGGTAACAATGTCATGAGTTTATTATAAAATTTAGCAGAAAATGTAACAATGTCATGAGTTTAAAAGTTTGAAGAAAACTAAAACACTTCAAAGAATATAACCTTTTGAACACCATAGGTCACATCTAGACACAATTTAAAAGTTCATCAAGAGAGCAGCTGGAAATATTACATAATATACATTGCACTAAAATGATTTTATAAATGCTAGGATATTTACTGAGGGTCTACGTATTCAAACATTTCTTGTCACAACCTTAAGATTTTAAATTCTAGTAACATAAATTGTAGGGAAAAAAATTGACTATTCCATTTATCTTCCAAATTTTTATAACTAAAATAAGTTCAATTATACATTTAAAAACACAAATCTCAAGAAATGTTTCTTGATTAGATTCTATTTCAAAAAATGTACACCTTACCTGCTCAATATTCATTGGTCCATCATTCTCTCCCAGAAGCTTTTGCAATGCCTCAAGGATTTTTTCTTTCCTATGTGAAATGAATTCTTTTTCTGCATCACTCAAGCACAAACTGTATCGAAGTGTTGGATTACGGCTGACAGAAAAAATATATATTATTTTTCCCCCAAAAAATTGTTTCTTCATTTTTTGTTACATAAATATGAAATACATGTCTTTATTGAATATATTTTTACTCGTATTTTGAATTTGACAATGATGACTTTATTTATAAAGCAAGTAAAACACAGAATATTTTTCCTTCTTGAATTTTACCATAGTATTGCTATTTAAAGACTAAAATGTTCAAACTTACTCAAATTCCAGCTTAAATTCAATGTCAACTTCAGACACCTGACAAGGATAATGTGAAAGTGTTATTTAAGTGTGGTGTTTAGATTCAAGAAAGTGATTACATTAAAATAATTTTTTTAATTTGTTAATATATCTTTGACTTATGGCTTTAAAAAAAAATCCACTGTTATACAACTTACCTTATTAAAAATAAACGTCTCCACTTGAGGTTTGTCCATCTCTCTAATATTGACAGTGTCAAAGTAAGCAGTGCCAACTTTTTGATCAAACCACAGGGAATTGGACTCCATCAAACTAATTTCTGAATGAAGAAACAAATGAAAAATATAAAAGAAAAGAAAATAAGTAGCTTAATGGGTTACTTTGTACTTGCAGTTTGAAACAGCCCTGAAAGCTTGTGATATTTCATTCATATGCAATAGTCCATCAGTTTGTGAGTGGCGTTTTAACTGGTCATTTATCAGTTTGTAACATGCCATTTGTCATTAATAACTACATTCAGGTCAATGGCAAATTTGTCTTGACATTCTTACATAGTCCAACCGTTACTTTCCTTTACTTAAACTGCTAAATTGTATTTATTTTATAAATTACCAATAATATTTGCTTGGTCAAAGTTGATGAAAAAAGTAAATGTTTCATTCCAAACTGGATTAGTGCAGTTTTCCTTAACAGTAGTGGATTTTCTCCCTTCTGGTGAACTCTTCAATACAAGGTTTATATAAGGGTCTGGAGTGTCATCTGTTACATTAAAATATTTAAAATATAGATAATTAAAGAAAAATGGCATGCAAACTTTGCAAAAATAATATCCATATCTTAGAAATATAAAATGGACATATGATATTAAAAAAAAAATTTTAATAGACAAAACAAAATGAGTGTTTATATTTTATGTTTTAGTATATGGACACAAGATGAGAGTGGCTATCAGATAAGAGTGGCTACCAGATAAGAGTGGCTACTAGATAAAAGTGGCCCCATTTGGGCTTATCAGTTAAGAGCATTTATTGCGTTTTCTTACACTGCTTGTACAATATTGTTCACATAAAACTTGTGAGTTCATAAAATATCAGAATCCTTGTAAATATTGCAAAAAACAAAATTTATAAATAAATAATGGTTTTTAAATGTAAAAAAACTTTTAGTTACACTTAAAAAATAAAGAAGGAAAAAAACTGCAATAACTTCTAAAAAAAAATGATTCTTGTCCTATAGAAATAAAGAGTAGAGCTTTTTAAAGAAACTTACAATAATCCTGAAATCCCATTGTGATGTTTCTACCAGTTAAAACTCTGGCAGTTAGAATGAGGCAGGGTGTGTGCTGGACCTGGAAATAATAACATTAAAGATGACGAATGGTCAGGAAATAAGACATTGAGCTTTAAAATACAATTTTGCTCAACTGATTTTACGAAAATTGAGCATTAAGGCATTGAACTTTTAAGAAAGATTGACAGATTGTTCTAGGACATTCAGCATCTGGACAAGAAGCCTCCTCAGACATTGTCTTTCTATGATAGTATATTTCTTTCTTACATGGACTCAATGATTCAGAACTATATATTACAAGTACATGTTTAGTCAGCCATTACTTTCCCTATGTTGTCTTAGCAACAAATATTTATATACATATATTAGTTCTGTATCTGTTTTTCTAAGGCCATGTCTAAATCTGTTTGGCTGTTCAGTTCTATTTAACTGCAAAAGAATATCATGTGTACCGTTTTTTCTCTTTCATGCAAAGAACTGGTTTAACAACGTAGTTAATTAATTGACCTTAGGACTGACATGGGATCTAATATTATGGAGGGCTTGTGTTTACCGTCTTTCAGCTTTAGCACACCTTGGATACTTGCTCCTCTGTCTGGGCTGGGAGTACCATACAACATTGAACATAGGACACACTTGATGCCCTAACCCACTATGTCCAGCACAGGGCAGTGCCATACAACATTGAACATAGGACACACGTGATGCCCTAACCCACTATGTTCAGCACAGGGCAGTGCCATACAACATTGAACGTAGGACATACTTAATGCCCTAACCCACTATGTTCAGCACAGGGCAGTGTCATACAACATTGAATGTAGGACATACTTGATGCCCTAACCCACTATGTTCAGCACAGGGCAGTGCCATACAACACTGAACATAGAACACACTTGATGCCCTAACCCACTATGTCCAGCACAGGGCAGTGCCATACAACATTGAACGTAGAACACACTTGATGCCCTAACCCACTATGTCCAGCACAGGGCAGTGATATACAAGATTGAACGTAGAACACACTTGATGCCCTAACCCACTATGTCCAGCACAGGGCAGTGCCATACAACATTGAACATAGGACACACTTGATGCCCTAACCCACTATGTTCAGCACAGGGCAGTGCCATACAACATTGAACGCAGGACACACTTGATGCCCTAACCCACTATGTTCAGCACAGGGAAGTGCCATACAACATTGAACGTAGAACATACTTGATGCCCTAACCCTCTATGTTCAGCACAGGGCAGTGCCATACAACATTGAACATAGGACAGACTTGATGCCCTGATCCACTATGTCCAGCACAGGGCAGTTTCATACAACATTGAACGTAGGACATACTTGATGCCCTGACCCACTATGTTCAGCACAGGGCAGTGCCATACAACATTGAACGTAGGACACACTTAATGCCCTAACCCACTATGTTCAGCACAGGGCAGTGTCATACAACACTGAACGTAGGACACACTTGATGCCCTAACCCACTATGTTCAGCACAGGGCAGTGCCATACAACATTGAACGTAGGACACACTTAATGCCCTGATCCACTATGTCCAGCACAGGGCAGTTTCATACAACATTGAACGTAGGACATACTTGATGCCCTGACCCACTATGTTCAGCACAGGGCAGTGCCATACAACATTGAACGTAGGACACACTTAATGTCCTAACGCACTATGTCCAGCACAGGGCAGTGCCATACAACATTGAACGTAGGACACACTTAATGCCCTAACCCACTATGTTCAGCACAGGGCAATGCCATACAACATTGAACGTAGGACACACTTAATGCCCTGACCCACTATGTCCAGCACAGGGCAGTGCCATACAACATTGAACGTAGCACACTTAATGCCCTGACCCACTATGTCCAGCACAGGGCAGTGCCATACAACATTGAACGTAGGACAGACTTGATGCCCTGATCCACTATGTCCATCACAGGGCAGTTTCATACAACATTGAACGTAGGACACACTTAACGTCCTAACGCACTATGTCCAGCACAGGGCAGTGCCATACAACATTGAACATAGGACACACTTAATGTCCTAACGCACTATGTCCAGCACAGGGCAGTGCCATACAACATTGAACATAGGACACACTTAATGTCCTAACGCACTATGTCCGGCACAGGGCAGTGCCATACAACATTGCCTGAGTGTATGACTCACTCCAGAGCAATGCCGACAGTACGAAATTCCTGTTGTGGTCTAACCCTACCTTGTAGACTGGTTTCATAGGATTACATCACCGAAAATTAGATGTGAATTATAATGATCATCAAAGTCCTGGTAAAATATTTCATTCCCATCCAAAATGGCGGAATATATTTAACTTAAGTGTTACAAATGTTTGGCGGGGGGGGGGGGGGGGTGCCTAAGTTGTAGTCATTTGAATGGGTCGAGTATTTCTGATTATTTTATGATGAGAATGTAACAGGTAACATACAACTGACTGTAACAGGTAACATATAACTGACTGTAACAGGTAACATATAACTGACTGTAACAGGTAACTTACAACTGTAACAGGTAACATACAACCGTGAGACCCGTTAGGAAGCTGACCAGGACTGTAAAGTTCATTTCTCCTCAAGGCCAAAGTAGACTTTTCTTTACATTGCCCTGACCTCCCTTCCCAATAGGACCTGACACATGTGGCCCCAGGGGAGTTTGTAATCCCCGCCCCCGCTCCTGTATCACCACAATTTTTTTAGGCCAATAAACAACGTTCTGTCGTCATTTACCTTGAAACAATATCAGGATGTGAACTGCCGAAAAGGTGAGGGGGTAAGTGGAACAATAGGAAGGGATTAAAAACAATGACTGTGGGGTTTAGTGAACGATGAAAATTGTTCTTTGGTGGCTGTGGGTTGGGCGGGTGAAGTAAACTAAACATAAAAGAAAATCAATTCATGTTCCAAACAGTGGTGTCACTAGGGGAGTGTGGATCACACGGGGTGAAACCATCACAAGGGGGGACACCAAATTGTAAAAGTCTGTATTTTCCCGTTATTTGGCACTGGCAGAGTCGGGGGAGGTCTATGGGGTAAGTCGTTAGGGGGGAGACACCATGAGCTACCGCACTGGGTGACACCATGAGCTACCGCACTGGGTGACACCATGAGCTAACGCACTGGGTGACACCATGAGCTACCGCACTGGGTGACACCATGAGCTACCGCACTGGGTGACACCAATCCTAGTGACACCTGTCGTTACAATTGTATATAGACTACTATTAATACATTTTTTTTAAACGAACAATATTATTATTATTATTACCTCCCCCCATTCAGCCAATTCATCATAATTATTATAATATCACCATAGTGCATTTTGTTGTCTCATATATACACTTCTATCTCACCGCCCCCAGCCAATCAGAGGCGGTGCCTGATGAGAACCCCATGGTGGATCCAAGCGGGCCGGCGACTCTTCGCCAACAATTAAAGGTGGGTTCGGAACGGTCCCAGTGCTACTCCCCACACCTGTGGACACCGAAGCATTGCCATGAGGTGAGCTCATAGGTGAGACTGTCAGATTTCTGCACGTGTTACAGGTGGTGAGATCACGGCCCTTCAATCTCAATGATTCAAGTCGTTAACCTTTGTGGCATTATTCCAAAGAAAAAAAAAGAAATTCCATGGATTGCTTACTCCATCGTCTCGTACTGAGCAGTGCAGAGCCGCATATAGACTTGATGGGGCCCTAAGTTTTTCTAGAAATATGGGGGTTAGATATTCTATGTCAGTGCCAAATATGAAAAAAACATCCAGGGGGCCCCCAAGATGGCGGGCTAAACAGTTTATCAAATGGGTAATTCCAGCAGTGAAGAAGTCGTAAGGAGAGTAAATCAGGTATCGAATGGTTCATTTCCTAGTTGTAATGTAATGAAACTATTTCACGGCATAAGAAGAGGAGGCGAGTCGTTCATGCATGGTGAAATTATCACTTGTGTGTATATATGCATATTATCTATATATTAGGGCTGGTAGCTAGTAATTTAAATTTAATAATTTAATATATAATTCGCCACAAATTAGGACAAGCATAAGACGTGTGCAAATAAGCATGACCAATGACCCTTGCTAGGTTTGACCAATCACAGTTTATAGTTGGCAAGCGGGGTGGTGCAGGATTGGGGGGGGGCAGGTAGCTCAACCGCAGTGCGCATGTTTCGAGACCAACAATGCGTCTTGTTGTTCTCATTGTTTTGTGCTGCTGTTCGTGTCCGTTCTTTCCCATTTTCTTTGCACTATCTATAAGCAAGTCTGCGGCGTATGCTACGATGTGGGTCGTATCTAGTATGACACATCTTTTCTTTTAAAATCAAAATCTTAAATGATGGGGGAAGGGGCGTTAAAAGTCTCATCCTACCCTGGGGCGGCATTACACCTAGCTCTACTGAGTTAAAATAAATGTGAATCTCCTTAATACTAAAATAATTTTTTCCCTAAATCAGTAAATGTTAAAAGTGTTGTTTCAAAATATTTGAAGGTACTCTGATGTTCAATAAACATCCTTATAAAAGAGAAACAATTTGTCTCTCTACAGGTAGGTTGTAAAGTGTGTGTGTGTGTGGGGTGGATATGGTTGGGGTGTCTATTATTTCAAAACTTTAAACGCTTCTGACCCAACCGTTACAACTTTTGACCCCTTGAATGCTCATGCTTCTGTAACACTGAGAAGAAATCGTTGGCCAAAATCAGAGGTTGGGGAAGAGAAGGAGGGGAGGAAGACAGGGCAAAGTAACATGTAAACATTTTCCATTTCACCTCGATCCACACGTGGGTCTCCCACATGCCACATCAAACCACACCCACTCAGACCTGGGATCTGGCTTTAAGTTTAAGGCGAAGGCATTGGGTGACCGATGAAACTACTTCCAATATTTATTTGTAAGCCTGTGGGGAAAAAATAGTTTTGGTGAGCGGGGCGATGTTCAGTTCAGATTACGGATTCCTGCCAGGGGTGAGATTGTTAGGCGTAAGGTGGGGGGTGTGGGCGTTAGGGGGTTTATATGGCAGTAAGCCAATCAAACGTATTTCTCAATATTTCAATTCCATCAAAGTGAATTTGATCTGAAGTGACCTTTGATCCCCCTAGAAATCATTACGAAACTGATCTTGACCAGTTGACCACAAAACTGACAGTTAACAATCATGTTCTTGACCCAGTTGACCACAAAACTGACCGTTCACAAGCCTGGTCTTGACCAGTTGACCACACAACTGTCAATTCCCTTGCGGATAGCATGACCAACCAGGTCAATACTTTTGAAGTCTCGTAGCTCCTCCCATGATCTTTGAGTCGATCCCCCAATCACAAAAACATGTTTTTAGTGTACTACCATCAACGACTTTTCCGCGGGCAGTGTGCCATATCAATGGATATCTTCCATTTTTTGTGCAATTCAGTATATAGGAGATAAATGTATTCTCTCAACAGCGGCGTGCAGTGAACATAGTGAAAATAGAACGTGTTTACACCACAACTAACTGTGGAAATAGAACGTGTTTACAACAAAACTAACTGTGGAAATAGAACATGTTTACAACACAAATGTCTGCTTTTTAACTCAAGCGGTACATGAGGTGGGTTGGGGTTTCACGTCTGAGAGACTATAGATTGGTACATGAGGTTGGTTGTGGGTTTCACGTCTGAGAGACTATAGATTGGTACAGGAGGTTTGTTGGGGTTTCACGTCTGAGAGACTATAGATTGGTACATGAGGTTGGTTG
>MUZC01003858.1:163986-179419 GCA_002072015.1 Radix auricularia
GTTGGGGTTTCACGTCTGAGAGACTATAGATTGGTACAGGAGGTTTGTTGGGGTTTCACGTCTGAGAGACTATAGATTGGTACAGGAGGTTTGTTGGGGTTTCACGTCTGAGAGACTATAGATTGGTACATGAGGTGGGTTGGTATTTCACGTCTGAGAGACTATAGATTGGTACATGAGGTGGGTTGGTATTTCACGTCTGAGAGACTATAGATTGGTACATGAGGTTGGTTGGGGTTTCATGTCTGAGAGACTATAGATTGGTACATGAGGTGGGTTGGTATTTCACGTCTGAGAGACTATAGATTGGTACATGAGGGTGGTTGTGGGTTTCACGTCTGAGAGACTATAGATTGGTACATGAGGTTGGTTGTGAGTTTCACGACTGAGAGACTATAGATTGGTACATGAGGTTGGTTGTGAGTTTCACGTCTGAGAGACTATAGATTGGTACATGAGGTTGGTTGTGAGTTTCACGACTGAGAGACTATAGATTGGTACATGAGGTTGGTTGTGGGTTTCACGTCTGAGAGACTATAGATTGGTACACAGTGGAACAAATTAGAGTAGCAAACAATTTCCCAAACGGAGCTGAAATCAGTTTTAAAACGTTCTATAGCTCCAGTCGAATGACTGTATTGTCCGTTATCAACATGTTGGCAGTGTGACGTCATTTTACTGAGTTGATTCAATAAAAACGTCATGTTACAGAAATGCAACCGCTAGCCTCCTTCTTTCCCCCTCCCCGGGGGGGTATGTAAAAGTCCGCCCTCCTTCCTCCACACACACATACAAAATAATCATACTCCTACAAATAGCAATATTTCCAAATATCATTTCAGTGTCATGTGCAAGGCGCGTGGCATGACGTGTTAGCTGGCGTGTAAGAGTCTGACAATTTGGCTTATCACGTGTAAACATGACGTACTCACCTCAAAAATCTGGTATGGATCAAAGCTGAAAGAAAGAAGAAAAAATATGATATTAAAAATTACTTTTCTGTGCATAATTTTACTAGGATGGAAAAAATAAATGTTAATATTCTGTATAGAATTAGAACAAAAACATCATCATGAAATTGACAGAGTTTTGGGACAAAGCCTACAAACATACACGGTCTATCGTAGCCATCTTTTCACTGCTGTAATACATTTAACATAAATTTACATTCGATTTAAGATTGCTTTAATAGACACCCCGTATCGTCTTTGGCTACATACATTTGTGCTAACTTAACTTCAACAAGGGTTTGGCAACTCATGTCCGTCAGTACACACCCCAGCTTTCGGAGAAAAAAAAGTCCGCATATTAACCATTCTCGCACTTAAAATTCATCCCAGTTGGTGACTATTCTAACACCTGACCGACGTCCACTATTCCAACACCTGACGGACGTCCACTATTCTAACACCTGACCGACGTCCACTATTCTAACACCTGACCGACGTCCACTATTCTAACACCTGACCGACGTTAACTATTCTAACACCTGACCGACGTCCACTATTCTAACACCTGACGGACGTCCACTATTCTAACACCTGACCGACGTCCACTATTCCAACACCTGACGGACGTCCACTATTCTAACACCTGACCGACGTCCACTATTCTAACACCTGACCGACGTCCACTATTCTAACACCTGACCGACGTCCACTATTCTAACACCTGAGCGACGTCCACTGCCATTGAGCATGATTTGGGAAATTAGGAGAAATCACGGAAAATGTTGGGATTTTAGTGCACAGTAATGAGACAGGCAGATGGAAACATTAGCTTCAAACCTTACGTCAATATATACATTACAGCTGTTTGCTGAGATACTGGGAGTCCCGCCAAACGTGTGAGCCGTTGACAACATGATTGTAACGTGTGAGTTACATACCTACATCTGATATCCCTAACCACCTAATAAGGTGAGACGGCTCTCAGGTGAGACGGCTCTCAGGTGAGGCGGCTCTCAGGTAAGGCGGCTCTCAGGTGAGGCGGCTCTCGGGTGAGGCGGCTCTCAGGTGAGACGGCTCTCGGGTGAGACGAATGTATTACAGTCAGCGTCATAGTGTAATGTGAGCAATACGTGAGTCAGCGCGTGAAATGCCTCGCGAAATTATTCTTATCTGGCGTGCGTCATGGTGGCTCATAACACAACACATGTATCCAACATACCTACATAACTATATCATACATACATATAATCATAGCATACCGACATCATATCATACATACATACATATAATCATAGCATACCGACATATTATGCATACATATTTAATCATCTCATAGCGACATCATACCATACATACATATAACCATCTCATACCGACATCATATAATACATACATATAATCATATCATACTGACATCATATCATACATACATACATATAATCATAGCATACCGACGTCATATCATACATGCATACAATCATCTCATACTAACATCATATCATACATATAATCATCTCACACCAACATCATATCATACATACATACAATCATCTCAGTCCGACATCATATCATACATACATACAATCATCTCATACCGACATCATATCATTCCTACATGAGATAGATCATAACTGACATTCTGTTTAATAACATACTATCATATAACAACAAGACCTAAGACTAACTACTACATACATCACTATGAATACAACCTAAGATGTCATCATAAAAATACCATTATACCATCACCGAAACATACTAGTTTACCCAAAATATCAACATACCACCAACATGTCATCATATCAATATAACATCATACCCGAAACATACCTCAATACCACCTCACCACAATACCATGCTACCACAATATCACCCCACCACAATACCATCCCAACACAATACAATCCCAACACCATACCATCCCAAACTTCAATCCCAACAAAATCCCCATCCTACCATCATACTAAAATATCAGCCAGCCGTGGCTATATACATTTATGCTCCACCAATAAAACTGCTCTATTTAGTCGCCTATGCCAGCAACACAAGAAAATTAAAGAAACGACTGTTTTTATAAGTAGTAAATGTCTAGAAATCGTTGGGGAGAAGTAAATTGTCATTCTAATGATATTATTACACCAAGTTATTGTTGTTTTGTTTTCTCAATGTCTTGAATCTTATCTAAAAGTGCACGGTGCGCATGAATACACACGAACGTGCACTGGTGCAATAAAACTTTTGTCCACGTTTTCCCAGTAAAGGCAAGGTCGAACCTAAACAAGAAATAGTTTGAACTTGATATTTCAAACAAGTCTTGAAAAGTTATCGACGTTAGCTAGATCTATATCGTAACCCACCCCTTACAAAAAAAAAAAATAATAATAATAAAAATCTTAAATTATTCTTAAATCTGCCTTGCGTCAGTTCCGCCAAGGACTTTTTTTTTTAAACAGCGGGTTGTATGTTTGCCATCAACAACTCGTGCCGGTTTTTATTTGCCCCATCAACTACTAGTGCTTGCGTGTTGATTTGGAGATTGTCACCGTAGGAACCCGGATGTATTGACCAGTCTCTTGGTCGTCGGCAAAACAACACACTGTAGAGTCACTGTAGACTGTAGACACTTTCTGTCACTCCAACGTTGATACAAGGTAGTGTCACCACTTGTACTTAGCACAGTCTACCAGACTTATATAAGTCCATGATTAATTAGACTAATCTTCAATAAGTTCATGATATATTTAGACTAAGATAAGTCCACAATAAATTCGATGAATCAAAGTTAAGGATAAATTAGACTAAACCTATTTGTGTCCATAATAATGTATGTGTTATGTGCAAAGAAGAAGTTCAGGTCTATGAATGCGTATTTTAAATTTAAAGTCTGGTACTTAATGTTTGTTCACCGGCTATAAACAGTGTGACACTGAGTGTCTGTCGATAATCATGAATTTTATTTCTTTACAAATTTATTTTTAATTTTTTTATATTTTTTTTTAAGTTGACAATTATCAGGGCGGTTCTAAAAGTGTGACAGTTGTTAAGCGTGGGGGTGGGATGGCGTGGGTGTACACCGTACATGTTTGAATGAAATGGTTGAAATACTTTGCGGACGCCCACTAAACTATTTGATAACTTTTCGGTTTCCCACATGTAAGACCAGTTACAACTTATCTTTGTTGCTACAAGGAATCTTGCGAGAATGGAGAGGGGAGAGAATACACCGAGAAAAGGGATAGAGTGGCGTGGTCGTCTGGTGAAGTTGACAAGAGTCACACCCCCTTGTTTCAATACAAAGTCCCCAATTCGGCACATGGAAGCTCTATTGCAGTAGAATAACTTGGTCCACTTACTGGCAGACGTGCGAGCCAAACGGCTAATTGCCTTTTGATGGTCCAAATTTCATTGAGTTCAGAATTTTTAAAAACCACTTCAGTAAAGCACTTGCATGGGCATATGCATATTCATTGGCGTGGCGTAACTGTGACAGTTGTGTTGGAGAGCCTCCAAGGCGGGTTGGTCAGTTCCTATCCTCACAAAAACACGCGTTTCAGACAGTCGAGGTTGTGTCAACACAAACAACACATCTAACCTGCTTTCACAACCCCATTCCCTGCACGTTTTAACAGGGTCATTGCAAGCAGCCGAAAGAGCATGGCAACTATTGACATACCCAATCATCCACTTCACAGCCAACATTAGTAGTTAGTAGCCGCAACAACAAAACACATCCGCCACACACAGGATGCCAACGCATGTCGTTCGTTAGTCCCTCCACATCCTTGATCTAACAGATGCGGCCTCCCACCCCCACCACAGCTCAACAGTAGAACAACAACAACTTTTACTTGCAAACATTGACAGACGATTACCGGATATATGAACATGCTAAAACCAATCGGGGGGGGGGCTGTGATAACAAGCAGTGGCGAGAGATATTGGTTGGTGACAGGGGATATGGGACAGTGGCAGGGGATATGGGACAGTGGCAGGGGATATGGGACAGTGGCAGGGGATATGGGACAGTGGCAGGGGAGGGATATGGGACAGTGGCAGGGGATATGGGACAGTGGCAGGGGATATGGGACAGTGGCAGGGGATATGGGACTGTGGCAGTGGATATTCGACAGGTGCAAGAAGTATTGGACTGTTGCAAGGGATATTAGTCAGTGGCAGGCAATATGGGAATGGCAGGGGATATGGAACAGTAGCAATGGATATTGGACTGTGGCAGGGGATATGGAACAGTAGCAATGGATATTGGACTGTGGCAGGGGATATGGAACAGTAGCCAGGGATATTGGACTGTGGCAAGTGATCAGGATAGTGGCTAAGGATCCGAGTTGAAGAAGAGGACAATATAATATATATTTATTTATTTTATATTGAAGACTACTGGTATCCCGGATCTTTGTTTAATCTTAGTTCTCTGATTACTTGAACATACTGTTGAAGCGTACAATATAGAGATCCGAATTCTACCAATAATTGAAATAAGTTAGCAGTTGTAAACATGAAAGGACCAACAAATATTTTTTCACGTAGTGTCCAAAAGCCACGTCCCACATAGCAATGCAACATATCCCATACTTTTGTTCATTTTCACATAGCCCATACTTTTGTTCATTATCACATAGCCTATACGTTTGTTCATTATCACATAGCCCATACTTTTGTTCATTATCACATAGCCCATATTTTTTTCTTAACACATAGCCCATACTTTTGTTCATTATCACATAGCCCATATTTTTTTCTTAACACATAGCCCATACTTTTGTTTATTATCACATAGTCCATATTTTTTTTTATTTCTTACCACATAGCCCATACTTTTGTTCATTATCACATAGCCCATATTTTTTTCTTACAACATAACCCATATTTTTGTTCCTTATCACATAGCCCATATTTTTAGCGCATTTTCGAGAAGTCGAATGCGCTATTGCACCCGTTTTGTCCGTCCGTCCGTCCGTCATCACCCTTGATCTCAGCATCCATAAGTCCTAGACCCATGATGTATATATGTTTTTTGTATGTCCTGACCTGCCATTTGTGCATCAACACTCAGTTACTCGATCCGTTAAAAACCCCCGTTAAAACTACCAAAAAACATTGCGAATCGAGAGATAACACTGGCGCAGGCAACGGCCGCCATAGCCGGAAGTCTTAGTATTATCAAAAGTATTAGTTGTTTTTTTTTGTTGACGTCATTAGAATATGTGTAAAAGTTTAGAGAGTTTTACGTCATCATTTGTGGTGACTTCAATCAAGATCTTAGCGGCCCAGGGGCAGAAATTGAAAACTTTTTCGAAACAAGCTTCAACATTCAACTACTTTCACCAAGATTGGCAACTACGATCTATCAAACAACAATTGACGGAGTATTTGGGCGATTAGCTGATTACAATTTAGAATGTTTCATTTATGAGTCCTATTTCAGTGACCACAAACCACTTGTAGTTAGATTAAAGAGAAAATAAAAATTTTAAAATGTAAAGAAATGACTTTTAAATTTAAAAAAATTCAGGTATATTCATTACACAAGAAAATTCATAAAAATATGTCTAAAATCTAAACACAATTACTGATAACTACATAATGCTGATATCTAACATAAGTACTGATACATAATACGAAAATGCGCTAACACGTCCTGAGTTCCAAAAGGGACCAGGCTTAACATGATTTTTTTAATTTCTTACCACATAGCCCATATTTTTGTTCATTATCACATAGCCCATATTTTTGTTCATTATCACATAGCCCATATTTTTGTTCATTATCACATAGCCCATATTTTTGTTCATTATCACATAGCCCATATTTTTGTTCATTGTCCCAGCTCACATCTAGATCAGAGGTGGCTGGGCTGGGACTTCTAGTTTACGCACTGAACGCACTCACGTGACATAAATCACGTGACATAAACAGGGTCTAACGTGGCCCTAGTCTAAGGGGTTTGAAAGTAATTATAAGGGGGCAAAAGGAATTACTTGTACTTCACACAGACTGTTATTCAGCTTTTATTTTAATGAGCTGTGACTGCAAACAGATAGGTAGAAACGTAGATTGAAAGAGATAGAGACTGTGTACCTGGAGAAGGGTGTTGGGGTGTCTGGGGTTAAGGGTGTTGGGTTGTCTAGGGTTAAGGGTGAAGGATTGACTGGGTTTAAGGGTGTAGGGTTGACTGTGGTTAATAGTGTTGGGTTGTCTGGGGTAAAGGGTGTAGGGTTGACTGGGTTAAAGGGTGTTGAGTTGTCTGGGGTAAAGGGTGTAGGGTTGACTGGGATAAAGGGTGTTGGGTTGTCTGGGGTTAAGGGTGTAAGGTTGTCTGGGGTAAAGGGTGTAGGGTTGTCTGGGATAAAGGATGTTGGGTTATCTGGGGTAAACGGTATTGGGTTGTCTGGGGAAAAGGGTTTTGGGTTGTCTGGGATAAAGGGTGTTGGGTTGTTTGGGGTAAAGGGTGTTGGGTTGGCTTGTGGGAAGGATTCAGGGTTGACTGGGGTGAAAGATTCAGGGTTGACTGGGGTGAAGGGTGTAGGGTTGACTGGGGTGAAGGTTGTTGGGTTGGCTTGGGTGAAGGTTGTTGGGTTGGCTGGGGTTAAGGGTGTTGGGGTGTCTGGGAGAAGGGTGTAGGTTTGGCTGTGGGAAGAGCGTAGGGTTGGGTGAGGTGAAGGGTGTAGGTATGGCTGGGGGGAAGTTGTAGGGTTCGCTGGGCTACAGGGTGTTTGGTTGTTTGGGTTGGAGCGTTTAAACTATGGTGAAAGTAGTCCTACAGTAATCCAGGCTAATGTCATGTTTGGACTAATTTAATTGTGAATGAAAACACTTTTAGGTGCTAATAAAATTACATCACTGGGATATCAATAAATTGCCTCGATGACTAGATTGCTTCAATGGGGAGATTACCTCATTGAATAGATTACCTCATTGTAATGATTTTGACTCAAATTAAATTTCTAAGTTTCAAAAAGTAATAAATAAGTCATAACTGGTCTAACTATGAGTGACGTCATACGATCAACCAGATAACACGTATCGAAACGACAAATAAGACCAATAAGGTAACACTTGTCAAAACGACAAATAAGACCAATAAAATAACACTTTCTTGTCAAAATGACCAATCAGATAAAACTTACTTGTCAACACGCCGTGATTTCGGTGATGTTGGTGTGCACGGGTCGCTTGCCCTGCCGAATGAGTGATAGTCATCGTCATCTTCATCGCTGTCCTCGTCGTCCTCCTCAACAATCTTCTGAGGAATCAGCGATTCTATTGTGTCACTCTTACGTTTACTCAGCTGCCGACCGAAGCGTGGCAAGTGGGCCGAGGAATAGTTTGTAAAGGGGACCGGAGCCGGGCAGGGGACCGGTGATGACGAGTCTGTGGTTGGGTTAAAGACCGATGGGTGATGATGGGCTGGTGAGTGGGGCGGCTGGGGGTGGCTGTGGTGACTGACCGGTGGGGCTAGCATGCCGCCCGGTGGTGACCCAAACGCCTCTTCGTCGTCGGCAGACGAGACGATATCTAAAGTCGGCCGTTGAAGATCTACTCGCGGAATGAAAGCTCCGTGAGGTGCACAATAGACAGCTGATGAAATTACACTGCGGTCCGATCTCGGAACGTCGCCACCTTTTAACTGACACACGCCGTCATCTGGGCGGCCGCCGTCAACATCAAGACTGGCGCCTTTCATGAAATCATATTTACCGCGACATTCAAGCCCGTCCGGAGCATCAGCTGGCGAATGTTTACTCCCTAACACTTGGCTGTCTATGGGTACCAGAATACCCATTTGCGAATCCGAAGTCTGTCTCAACGCGTGCGTATCCGTTACAAATCCGTTATGAACACTGCCGATATCTTCTCGTATCTCTGCCACACGTCGACAACAAGTGCTACCATGTGCGCCCACTCCTTGTCTTTGATGTAGTGATTCTTTGTCCAAGTCACTCGAGGAATTCCAATCATGCGGTGTCGAAGTTTCACAGCTGCGAATCGCCTTGAAATCAGAGTTGACCGGCTCTGCGCTCAGGTTAGTGGTTAATGTGGCGAATGATCGAGTGTTCACGAATTTTCCGTTGCCTCTGTTGAGATGGTGGTGGGCCGCGAGCCCTCGCTCTCCCGTCGACTTGGATACCACTTGACACGAACTACTAGTACCATCAGCACGGGCGACGAGATTGGGATCAGAATGGGTCGACTTATTATTGTGTGTAGGTGTGGGATTGACACCAGCACAACGGCAGCCATGCTCGTCTTCCATGTTGTGTGTTTATAAATAGTTACCGTTTCCGTCCAGAAGTTTCCAAGGGCTCCCTCCCCATCCAGCAGAAAGCGGGCCAAATACGTTCACGGTTGCCATGTGCTCGGGGCGGCAACTCTATGTCGTGACGTCGTAGTTATGTAAACACTCGGGGAATGGTAATGGGAGAGATATATTTAGATATAAAAAAGGGGGTGGGTTGCCTGTTGGGTTAGAGTTCAAATGGCCCAAAGGTTCTAGCGGAGCGTACGAGAAAAGAGGAGTCGAAACTCGGGTTCGGACCAACCCTAGGGACAAAAATTTGTTGAGGATTGCAATAAATCGGGAAATGGTCTCCGGGTGAGGGTGAGGGAAGGGCAAAATATAGAAGTTAACAATAAGTTTGGGCTTAGCTGCTGCTATAAGGTATGGGAATAGATTATACACTGGCTGATGAAGTGCGGTGCGAAAGAGGGACTTATGCCTTCAGGCGGCTCTTAAGATACAATTTAAGGGGCGGGGCGGCTTTTCAACACACCACAGACGTTCGTGTCTGTGTGGTGGGAAGGGGGAGGGGCAGACGACGTATTGGCCCGACTCTAAGGCCTAAGGGGCCATTCATAGACTCCTTCAGGTTTTAGCTCCGAGCTATACACACACATATTTAAAATTACATTGGCTTCACCAAAAAAATTATATATATATATATGTAGCCGGTAGATAGGCAGCAGCTTATTTGGCTTATAGATAAATCCAACACTGCGCTCCGGACAGACCCATATGAACAGTCATATGCTACTGAGGATGCCACTTAAAGCAGTGTGTCTAAGTCCGGCCCGCGGGCCAAATACGGCTCGTGCATTTTTTGTGTAACGAAAGTCATAAGACAACCTGAAAATATGTGCTGCTATGAGTAAGTCAAATGAATATTTATTACAAACAGAACATGAAAGTATGAGCAATAATGTGTAAGAGAAATCTTATGACGTCTGAGCATTTGTGTTTTATTTTTATCCAGTCCCAAAATATTTTTTACTTCAGGGAATATGGCCCTCTGCAAAGTTTGGACTAAAAGTCGGAGGCGTCACCAGGTTGGTAGCAGCGGCAGCTCTTTGTGTCAACCCCTCACGACTTACCCTACATATCTGCCATTGCCAAATAACGGTAACATTCAGAATGTTACAATTTGGAGTCCCCTTTTAAGATACTTTCTCCCGGTGCGGGCCGCCTCCCCCCCAAACCGCATCCATCCCCCTCAGTGACGCCACTGCTAAAAGTTTCAGTCGAATTAATCTTTGTATGATTTTATTTATAAAACCCGGTCCGGATATTTTGTGACTTAAGCCGGCGACTCTTGAGTTGCCTTCTCATGTTCGTAGATATATTCTAGCTCAATGACTCAATGTTAATCAGATAAACGCCAATTTGACATTGAGCACAAAATAACACGTCAAAGATGTTGAAACTGGAGATCATCCGAGATCATCATTGTACACTTGTCCAACTTTCAGTCACCTTTGATACATGACTCGCCGTCGGTGCAATGGTCGTGTCACATGAGATGTGATTGGTTGAAAGGGATCACGTGATGAGTGGGCTCTACCAGAAGACTTAGAGTGTGGGGGAGACTTTAAAGGTTTTGGATTTGTGTCACTGATGTGTATTAGTCTGTAAAAAGTGTACAAACGTTCAGTTACTGAATTTCTTCTTAGATATACAGACGCTCCTTCTATGCAGAAGATAATTGCGTCCACAGACCATGAGAGATGATCTGTTGGCAAGTGATGCAGCGGTCATGGGCCTCGGCTATAAGGGTTCCACGCATTACCCAGCTGCCTAACTATTGTCTAGTTCGGTACCCATTCAGAGCTGGGTGACTCGGGGACTCCTCAGGCCCCGGAAACAAATCCTCGCCTTCGCGTGGATTCGAACTCGTGACCATCGGTACGCCAGTCGAAAGTTGTTTATGTTAAATAGGACTTATCTAGGATATCTTCGCTGTGTGAAAGAGTTTGCTCATAATTAACGTCTACAAGAAAGAAAGCTACCAAAGCCAAACACGTTACAGGTGGGCGAGGGGCTTCCTA
This sequence comes from Radix auricularia, assembly GCA_002072015.1. Classification (NCBI taxonomy): domain Eukaryota; kingdom Metazoa; phylum Mollusca; class Gastropoda; family Lymnaeidae; genus Radix; species Radix auricularia. Next base: position 175,275 of record MUZC01003858.1, read on the forward strand.
TGTGCAGCTCATTTCTTAAAACAGTAACAGTAAGACGCCCCTGATTTTCCCAGGGGTAAAACTGATTTAGTTAAAGGGCGTTTCGTTAGAGGCTATATTGTCAGGTTATATTGTTTAGTGCCTACTTATTAACTAGCGGTAGAGGCAAAAGGAATTACCGGTTCGAGCCCCGGTGCTGGCATAGCCCCTGGGGCATTGTGCTAGCCACACAATCCCGTGCTCGTTAGTAGTAGCTTAATGACACTTGTGGACGCTACTTCACTTGCCCCTTAGTCCGCGATTAACTGAAAAGGGTTTGTGGTTATTATTAAGACAGTTAGGATCCTGCGTAGCAGACAAGTATTTATTTATGGGCAAATATGCTTTATTTACTTCATTTTATCATAATTATTTGTAAAGACAAACACCAAGATTCTGACTCTAGATATATTCATATATTTGTCCATATAAGTTATTCAAAGTCTGTCCCAAAACAAAACCTTGACGCTGTGACCTGAGAGACCGCTTGTGAAATCAACCTGGGAGTAGAGTATGGAGGACATTGCACAGCCGGATTTTGGGGCCTTAAAAAATCTTTATACCAACTAAAGAAAATGATTGGCTAAAATTCTCAGATCCCCCCTCCCGAAGATTTCCGCAGTTGCGCACTCAAGTTAGACAACTGATTCCACGGCCGGTGTCAGCAAGTGCGCAGATACGGCGCCAGACTTGTGTCCGACATTAATCCTGTTGTAAACAATGTGTGCAGTGCCACGTATGGATGGGGCAGGAACAGTCTCACGCCCGGGTTTTTAAAGGCTGTGAGTACGACGGGATAAAAGTGTGATGAGGATGGGTAAACCGTCTCCGGGTTCAAGCTGTTCTGGAAAGTTTCGGCTATTCTCTTAGAACTGCTGAGAAAGCTGCGCGGAATTATACAGGGCGAAAGTTATAACACGATTGGATGAGCGTTGATACAGAGAGGAATTGGTGGCATTGAACAGAGTTCAGTTGTTGCTGCGAGTTGCGCGGCGTTCTGCGAGGGTTGGGTACTGAGGTTGTTTGTTTGAGAGCCTCTGTGAGAGGGTTGGGTACTGGTGTTGTTAGTTTGAGAGCCTCTATGTGAGGGTTGTGTACTGGGGTTGTTAGTTGGAGAGCCTCTATGAGGGGGTTGGGTACTGGGGTTGTTGGCTTGAGAGCCTCTGTGTAAGAGTTGGGTACTGGGGTTGTTAGTTTGAGAGCCTATCTGAGAGGATTGCGTTAAGTCGTCACTCTTTGATGAAGTGGTTTGGGGAATGGATCACTCTCGGAGAGTTTTGTTGAAAGACGCAGAGGCGTCAATAGGGTTGGTGTCACCCGGGGCGGTAGCTCATGGTGTCACCCCCCTCATGACTTAACCCATAGAGCTCCTCCGAGTTTTCCAAAGCTAATTAACGGAATTATACAAAACTTTATTTTTGCCCCCCCCCCTGATAATCACCCGGCGCGGCCCGCTCCCACCACACCCATAGTGACGCCACTGGAAAGACGAGATCTGTTGCGAGAGCTGAGGTTGAAACTGTGTAACTCAAGAAGTCCATCTGGTACATTATATTCATTTCATAACTACTTTTTATTTCATAACTACTTTTTATTTCACTATCAGACATAGCAATTTTTTTAAAACAAAATAAATTAGATTAAATGTCCCAATGTTTACACAATAACACCTGCAAGCAACTGTACTCAGTAGATGCCACTTTCAAAGTGGATCTTAGTTCACTAAACAAATTTAAAAAATCATGTTAAGCCTGGTCCCTTTTGGAACTCAGGACGTGTTAGCGCATTTTCGTATTATGTATCAGTACTTATGTTAGTTATCAGCATTATGTAGTTATCAGTAATTGTGTTTAGATTTTAGACATATTTTTATGAATTTTCTTGTGTAATGAATATACCTGACATTTTTTTAAATTTAAAAGTCATTTCTTTATATTTAAAAAAAAATTTATTTTCTCTTTAATCTAACTACAAGTCACCACAAATGATGACGTAAAACTCTCTAAACTTTTACACATATTCTAATGACGTCAACAAAAAAAAAAAAAAACAAACAAACTAATTCTTTTGCACGCCTTCGCACCACTCTTGAATGCTTGAAAAATGATGTATTCGACTTCCGGCAATGGCGGCCGTTCCCTGCGCCAGTGTTACCTCTCGATTCGCAAAGTTTTTTGGTAGTTTTAACGGGGTTTTTTAACGGATCGAGTAACTGAGTGTTGATGCACAAATGGCAGGTCAGGACATACAAAACACATATATACATCATGGGTCTAGGACTTATGGATGCTGTGATCAAAGGTGATGACAGACGGACAAAACGGGTGCAATAGCGCATTCGACTTCTCGAAAATGCGCTAAAAATTTTAACCTGTAGAAATAAAGAGATATAATTTAAAGAATGTTCATTATGATACGCATCACACGACAATCGAAAAAAATCGGAAATTTGTAGTTGTGCCTCATATATCTAGATCTATATGTTTTGTGGTTTTTTTTAAAATTAAATTTAAATTATAGTCTAGAGTCTACTAGACTACCGTCTGCTTGATAAATTTAAGTTCGATTTGATCAAGTGAAAAAAAAGTTATAAAATCATGTTTAATATAGTGCGCACTATCAATTAATAGCATTTACATTTACATAATAATAATAATAATAATAAAATGATAATTTATATAGCGCTGTATCCCAGCAAGGAGTCAGGCTCACAGCGCTTTACGTGGAAATAACAATACATATATTAATAAAAGAAACATTCATACCGTACTAACTACATAAATGACAATACGTTATACTCAATACATCAGCTACGTTAATCATTTATCATTTAAAGAAATGTTGTTTCATTAATTTTGAAAATATCGGGAATATATTGATAAAAAGTGTCGACAGTAAAATGCGCACCAAATTTTGATAAGGAAAATTTATTACATGTATCTGTGCTTGTGGGGTGTAAAAATTTGGAGAAAAGAAATAATGATGTGCAACTTTGCACACGGGTTTTGTCATTTTGCATACGGATCAACGAATCTTAGATATAACATTCGGATGGGGGTGGGGTGAACTCGGGGGGTGGGGGTGTATTTTTCCGTGCTCTAGGGGTTCTGAAAAGTAGGACCCGACCCGGATGTAATTAACATTCGATCTCATAAATGTATTCAACACTTCACCAACAAATTGATCACATATGTTCTCAGACATGTATTCAACACTTCACCAACTTATTGATTGATCCCGGACGTTCTCAGAAATGTATTCAACAATTTACCAACTAATTGATCACGATTGCCCACAGTAAGTTTCCACTTTAAAATAAATCTAGACATTCATCTCCGAACAGATAGGCCTCCACGCGGCTCGTGCGCACGATGATAAAACTATTTAATATTCGTGCGAGATCTCCACCACTGATAGTATCTCGTCGACACAAGAGCTTCTTCAAAACTTGACAACGATCTGGGAGGCTTGACACGACCCTTCATTGACCCCAGGAGGATTTTATGTGGCAGGAAATACAAGCTTGAATGATTGTATTCCTATCAAATATTGTACCGGCTGTTTCGACGGGATGCCTTCCCTAGATGGTTTTAAATTTTAAGTCTGTCAACTTACCTAATCGAGACAACAAATTGTGTTCGTCTGTGTATGCAATTATTATTTTTATTTTTTTTGGTGGGGGTAGTGGGGTGGTGAAGGGGGAAGTACCTTCAGAACTTTGTCTAGGTCATCATCTTTAGTTTTTAATCTTCTAAGCAGGAGAAAAATTGCTTATTTATTTCAAGACCCCTACGATATTAATTTCAATTATTTTGAAAAAGTTCCAGATATCCAGTATTGGTATCCCTGAAGTAAAGAATTCCTGGACAGTTTAAAGACATACGTCATCCAACGTCCGATGGATCAAATCGCCGAGTCAATCGGTTCAGTTGGTTTCTAACAAATCTCGCTCTTCACCATCACCACCCTCCACCACCATCACCATCATCACCCACCACCTCCATCACCACCCACCATCACCACCACCAACCACCATCACCACCATCCACCATCACCACCACCCACCATCACCACCACCCACCACCATCATCACTCACCACCACCCACCACCATCATCACTCACCACC
>MUZC01003858.1:181313-197176 GCA_002072015.1 Radix auricularia
GGGGGGGGGGGGGGGCGTGGACCTGCAACCTCAGTAACTTTCTTGTGGCCTTTAGAAAAAGGTATCTTGTATTTTTATAAGTGTATATTTATAGGTATATCATTTTATGCGGCCTCTTTTATTACTACTTACATAAATATGGCATGCAATGGTAAAAAATGTTCCCACCTTCGCTTCAATTACAATTATTTATTCATGTTTATTAATTTATAAAAATGAATCATATGATTGACTTAAGGGGCCATCAATAAATGACTTCACGCTATTTTGGCTGATTTTTACCCCCTCGTCACACGTCGTCATAAAAACTTAGACCCGTTTCCCGTGTGACTTCACAAAGCTTTGGTCACCCCTTACCCATTAAACTATATTTTCTATTTGAAAATCAGCATGTTTCACATCAATTTTTGTCATTTGAGTATGTCTTTAGTGTAAGGATGCGCAATAATATCGTCATACGCGTGAAGCTTTGTACAACGTCATTAAATAATATAAAGTGTCAGTAATCAAATATTTAAGTGGAAATTTTATTTAAAGTTGCCGTTTTTTATGTGACATCACATTGATTAAACATTCCGCCTCGTCACAAGTGTGATAATCCCCTCCCCGGCGTGTGCCTCTAAAAAGAGCGACAAATTAGGGACCGCCCCGGGCGTCAAAAAGTCTAGCTACGCAACTAGTAAGTTATCTTTGTGTTGTATTTCTAAATTAGATCAATTGCTTTATTTATAATTACTGATTTACTCTTGGTTCTTCTATCCTCAAGAATGTTTTCAAGGTTTAATGATTTAGCTCTTGTGTTACTCTTGTGAGTTTTGAATATTCACCAGTCATCGCCAATGATCTCAGGCACGATTCACCATCAATCAACTTCATCAATCACATTTGTCGCTCTGCCTATACTGCCATTCGTCAGATCAGTTCAATCCGTCATTACTTAACAGATAGTGCAACAAAAACTCTAGTCTGTTCTCTTGTTCTAGCTCGTATGGATTACTGCAATTCTCTTCTGTCAGGTGCGCCAAAACAATGCATTGAAAAACTACAGAGTTCAAAATTCAGCTGCCAGATTAGTTCTAAAGGCAAAAAAACATGACCATGTTACTCCGCTACTTTACTCACTTCATTGGCTACCCATACAAGCCCGATTTGATTACAAACTGGCCGTTCTGTGTCACAACTTCTTTTCTGCATGACTCATGCCCTTCATATCTTACTGAACTTTTGTCAGTCTACTCACCAAGTCGTCAGCTAAGCTCCTCTGCAGATACACGCATTCTCTGTGTTCCTAGGAAAGGAACTAAAACATTTGGCGAAAGGTCATTCTCTTTTTGTGCAGCCAAACAATGGAATTCTCTTCCATTACACATCCGTAGCATATTTCAACTGCTAAGTCATTCAAGACTGCACTTAAGACACATCTTTTTAAAATTTATTTTCAAAATTAATAAAACAACATTTCTTTAAATGATTAACGTAGCTGATGTATTGAGTATATCGTATTGTCATTTATGTAGTTAATATGATATGAATGTTTCTTTTTATTGATATATGTATTGTTATTTCCATGTAAAGCGCTGTGAGCCTGGCTCCTTGCTGGGATACAGCGCTATATAAATTATCATTTTATTATTATTATTATTATTATTTTTCTCTCGAAGGATGTATTCCTTATTTTAATTAGTTGAAATTGATTATCTTTGTGATTTTTTTCAGGCATAAATTAAAGACAGGATAAAACTGCAAATTTACAGATTGAGCAAACGTGCGAACATGGCACCTCGCGTGAACATGGCACCTCGTCACGTACACACGTACATAACCGTTGAATAATTGCAACAATGGCGCCGAGCTAAGCGTGGACATGCGCCGTCAGTTTAGGGGGTGGGGGGATCACATGCCATTCGATATCACGACCGGAAACACGTAACCCGGTGCTGAAACCGTATCACACAATGCCGACCATGCAATCCGTGGTGCGCATACAACATGTTTTAATACAAAAACTTGAATAAAGACTCTGAACGGGGCGTCGCTAAGGTTGGTGTCACCCGGTGCGATAACCTGATATCCCAGAAGAGGATATACAAACACAGGAGTTGAGTTATAGGGTACATAATTTAAAAACAAATAAAACGTGGAAATTGACTGTTGAAACTTAACTTTCGCGGTCTTCAAATTGTAACACCCGTCATTGATTTCAATACAATTTTTATTTTATATTCTCTTCATTTCATACTTAAAAGGATTTTTATTTAATACTGCCTTCTAAATTTCCGCGGTACACTAAAAAAATCTTAAATTAAATGTAAAATGGACTGTTTTAGAATATATTCTGTCGGCAGGTCTGGAAGAAATACGTATAAAGGGTTGTGAGCTGCATGGAGAGTATGCTATCAAGTCGTACACCCTGACGTGTCCAGCAGTGACAGTTCTACAAAATTCAGTTACCACTTTGTGCACAACCGATGCCAGTTTATGTCTATATTACAATAATAGTGAAGTATTAAATAGATTTCTCTCCAGGAATGAAAGTAGAAAGACACCGTTTGTATTAGAGGAAGTTTGGCCATTAAAAAAACAACAACCCAAATTACTATTTTAAGACGAGCTCACAAAGCAACTATGTATACAATTTTCTTAATAAGATTCCAATGTTAGGCTCGTTTTGGGCTCATTTTGGGCTCATTCTAGTTTCTAGACTCATTTGAACAAAACTTACAGGAGTTTATTATCAATAATTACCGTTTAAATTTTTGGTTCAATTTTTACATTCAAAAATAAAAGTTATAATTTATATAAACCTGAATGAAAATTTACAAAAATAATAATAATACAAAAAATGAAGAACTAAAAGGAGTATAAATTAACTTAAATAACATACGCTTAATCGCCTGATTAGGCAGACAACGGCCCGTGGGCTCTGTCAGGCCCTACATATAACTGAGAAATACCATACATTTTAACACTTTTGACACAAGCGAATAGGATTAACTTTAAAAAGGGCACACAGAGGAAGTAAAGCGAAGAGTATTTTTTTATTAAAATAAATGTGAACAACACATCTAAATCATATTTACATCATTGTGCAGACATCACATCACACAGACGATGTTCTCATGCAATAACAACTTGAGCAGTCTCAGGTGGTCTTGGTGGAATTGTGCGCTATGTTCAAACACTGACACAATAAACCATTAAGATGTCTTTCTCTATATATATCTCAACCACGTCAACGGAAGAGGGATAACGCAATTATTTTGGGAAGTTGACTCATTAGACGCACAATCAAATGGAGGGGGGGTTGCCAAAATAAAGACAAGATGATCGGCGTATCATCCAGCGATGATCGATCTGTGGGTAAACATGACGACAAGAGCAATGGCTCAGATGGCCGCCATTGTTGATTGCTGTAACCAGACAACTTGTCACCCCCTCCCGCCCCCCCCCCCCACACACAGACACACACCCCTTCCTCGTTTCCACACTGACATAATAGCAGAGTTTTTGAGCTAAGACATTTTCTTATAGGGAGGGAATTCATTCAGAACTTTGGACAGAAGAATAACTGGTCCGACAATTTCCGAGCGTCACTGGGAAAGAATGTCCATTCTTTAGAGGTAGGCAGTCAATGTTTGTCAATGACCCCCTTGGCAAGAACTCGGGCGTTTAATCAACGGTTCTCATCTTGATCCCCGAGGAGCTCTCGCCTTCCTAAGTGCCTTATCCTGGAATTACAGCAAAACAGTTAACAATACTGAAAGATCAAGGAAGACAACCAAACATTGTTTATTGTTATCACGATATTTGCTGGCTATTTGTGTTTGACTATGTTTACTACCAGGCAATGTCTCCTTTAAGCTGTGCGGCCGCGCAGATATCTCACCGACGCCACACGTAAAATTGGTTAAAGTTAAAATATTGCACAAAATATGGATGATATGCAAGTTTACACACGAGGTTTTACATTTTGCACACGGACCAATGAACCTTAGAGAGAACATTGCTGACAAGTCAAGGACTGAGCTTCGTGAAATACACACAGAAAGCAGCTGTGTACTTGTATTTCAATACTAGATAAGACGAATCCGGATGTAAGAAAATCAAAAGAAATGGCATATCAAGTCCTATACCAATGATGGCAAACCTATGACACACGTGCAACAGTTGGCACGCAGAGCCTCATCAGCATGCACGTGACTAAAATATTTGTTCTAAGGGTTTACCGGATTTTGGCCCCGGCAACTCCGGAATCCGGCTATTTTTACAAATCTGGCTCCACCTCCGGCAAGATTTATCTTTCAACGGCTGGCCGGTAGAGCCCAAATTTTCATATGCACCTTAGAGGTTTCATACATACAAAGTCCTTGTTCTAAGAAGTCAAGATAGGTGATTGATAAATTGATTAAGTCTTTCAAAATAATCTTATGAACAAGATTGAAGCGATTGTTTAAGTCATTGATGGTATACAAATTTTACTGCCATCAATTACAAACGTAATTCAGACCCTTGACCGAAATATTATCCACTTTTACAATGTTGCAATTCCATTAAGTCATTGATGGTATACAAATTTTACTGCCATCAATTACAAACGTAATTCAGACCCTTGACCGAAATATTATCCACTTTTACAATGTTACAATTCCATTAAGTCATTCATTCAATTACAATAGTCTTATTATGACAAAAGACGCGTACTTTCCCCCAAGCTCTACTCACTTCAACAACAGCCAACCATTCAGTGCACATGCATGTCGAGGGATCGTCCCCACTTAACGCACCAGCTGAATTCCCGAGGTTTTATTCTCACGATATCACCTGACCATCCTTCCGACCAAAGCTATCAACAGCTGCAACAACGGTTGCCGAACCGCGGCTCTTCTGTGTTCACATTGCGGCTCTTCTGTGTTCACATTGCGGCTCTTCTGTGTTCACATTGCGGCTCTTCTGTGTTCACATTGCGGCTCTTCTGAGTTCACATTGCGGCTCTTCTGTGTTCACATTGCGGCTCTTCTGTGTTCACATTGCGGCTCTTCTGTGTTCACATTGCGGCTCTTCTGTGTTCACATTGCGGTCCTCAACAGTATTTTAATTGTTTAAGCGGCTCTCAGTTAGTACAGGTCTGGGCACCCATGATAGAAAGGTTTGCTACTAGCATTCTGTTATTCTCTCTTCATGGGTAGTCATGGAAACTAATCTCAAACCCATCTGGTCAACCTTTTATATGTAAGAATCTCTGCCATCACTTCATAGTTTGTTTGTTTTTTTACAGGAATAGATTAATTAAACAACCCGTAAAAACAAAGTTTTTGACTAAAATTCCCTTATATATGAGACAGAACTAAAAGTATTGATTACATTCAAAACAAACATATACCAACTGAAAGTGACTTAACTCCATAAATGGTCTAAAATACGGACGGGTGGGGGTGTGGTCACCGATCATTGGAGTGAACTCAGCAAACTTGTGGATGTCAACAACAACAGACGGCTATTATACATTTATTTAGAGATAAACTACAATTGAATTAATTTTATTACGGTACTTTCAATCGATCTGAAATTTTGATACAATGCATTGTTAGGTGACACGAGTCTATGTGCAAAATTTCAGCTCGATAGCATCACGGGAATGGGTCATTTATGATTTTTTTGTGTTTCCGCCGTAAGGACTGAAGACCCGACGGACGGATGGACCAAGAAACGACGGTGAAGTTAATATAAAGTATTAAAAAATTAAATCTTTTATTTGAAACTAGATACGCCGCAGACTTCGTTGTGGATAGTGCAAAGAAATGGGGGAAAGAACGGACACACTCTTCAGCACGAAGAAATGAGAACAACGTGAGTGAACACGTCTGTGGGGGGGGGGCATTGTTGGTCTCGAGACATCCGCAGTGCAGTTACTTTTACCTGCCCCCACCCTGCACCGCCCTTGCTAGTCAACCATAAACTGTGATTGGTGGACCCGAGCGAGGGTCATTCTTCGTGTTTATTTGCACACGTCTTTTGCTTTTACTAGTGAATTTTATGTATATTACATGGACAGGAGTTAATTTACCTAATGAAAATCATGAAACAAATCTGTCTTCTTTGAGAACTGAAGCAACGTGTAGAAATGAATCAGTGTGAAGAACTGTAGCAGTAGGTAGAACTTTAGCAGTAGGTAAAACTGTAGCAGTAGGTAGAACTGTAGCAGTAGGTAGAACTGTAGCAGTAGGTAGAACTGTAGCAGTAGGTAGAACTGTAGCAATAGGTAGAACTGTAGCAGTAGGTAAAACTGTAGCAGTAGGTAGAACTGTAGCAATAGGTAGAACTGTAGCAGTAGGTAGAACTGTAGCAGTAGGTAGAACTGTAGCAGTAGGTAGAACTGTAGCAGTAGGTACAAATGTAGCAGTAGGTAGAGCTCTTGTAGTTAGTAGACTTGTAGTAGTGTTAAGTACTAAAGCAGTATTAAGACAAAACAGTTTCGAGAGATTCCACCAAAGACACTTGAAAAGAGCAAGTTTAATAAGATGTAGACAAGTCTAAAAGAACAAGTTACAGAAGATGTATACATGTCTAAAAATAAGTTTAAGAATATGTATACATGTCTAAAAATAAGTTTAAGAATATGTATGCATGTCTAAAAAAAAGTTTAAGAAAATGTATACATGTCTAAAAATAAGTTTAAGAATATGTATGCATGTCTAAAAACAAGTTTAAGAAGATGTATACATGTCTAAAAACAAGTTTAAGAATTTGTATACATGTCTAAAAGAACACGTTAAAGAAGATGTTTCCATGTCCAAAAGAACAAGTTAAGTAAGATAAATACATGTCTAAAACACGTTAATTAAGGAAGATGTATACATGTATAAAAGTACAAGTTAAGGAAGTTGTAAAAATGTCTTTGAAAAACACGTTAAATAAGGAAGATGTAGACATGTCTAAGTATTGAATTGTTATCGTCACACACGTTACATCCGGAGACGGAAATATGTCATCGCCATGAGGCAATCGACACGTGACAAGTAGTGACTGACTTACTAGAACTGTGGATCTCGGAAACATATTTGTTTGTTGTTGCTCTGGTCGTGGTTCAGAATGTCTGTGCAGAAGGATGTTGGGGGGGGGAGGGCGGGATACAGTACTGGAGTTTATCCTGTGACCTGTTATCTGATGACTAAAGTCATTTATCCTGTGACCTGTAATCTGATGACTAAATACATTTATCCGGTGACCTATAATCTGATAACTAAATACATTTATCCTGTGACCTGTCATCTAATGACTAAAGTCATTTATCCTGTGAATTGTCATCTAATGACTAAAGTCATTTATCCTGTGACCTGTCATCTAATGACAAAAGTCATTTATCCAATGACCTGTCATCTGATGACTAAAGCACACTAAGTCACATAAGGCCCCGCGCAATTCATGTCGCATACTAAGTCACATAAGGCCCCGTGCAATACCTGTCGTATACCAAGTCAGAAAGGCCCCGCGTAATCCATGTCGTATACCAAGTCAGAAAGGCCCCGCGCAATCCATGTCGTATACCAAGTCACATAAGGCCCCGCACAATACATGTCGTATACCAAGTCACATAAGGCCCCGCACAATACATGTCGCATACTAAGCCACATAAGGCCCCGCGTAATCCATGTCGCATACTAAGCCACATAAGGCCCCTCTATTGCAAAGGGCGGCGGCCCTGCTGATAACTTCGCCTTCCATACTGACCTAATTTAAACTCAAAACTTTGTCCATAAGTCTATTTTAATTTCCCCGACAGTGATGTAATTTTTCAGACAGACCTAAAATAAAACGCCAGATAGCCTGAAATTATAATTGGAATTTATAAAACAACAAAGCAAAGAAATACATAATATTTTCTTTATTCTATCAATAGACGTCATGAACCTTGTGAGCAGTGACGGTCTCTCCTTGGCCAAAACATTTTCTTTTTAAAGGGGGTGGCACTGTCTGTCATGCGAACATATTTTTGTTTTACGGGGGCTATTTAGGTTACGTCACTGATTGTTTTCCTCGACTGTTAGAATTTGGTCTGCTTCTATTGCGACAATTGCACTTCCGCTTTAAATTATAAGAGAGAAAAGGGAAGAAATATTTGCGGCATATAATCCTGAGATCTCCGTGGACAACTCGAAACTGATCGAGGTAAAGCGTTCCAGCCTCACGAGCTCATTGCACATAGGTCCCATATCGCCTTAATTGAGACAGCAGGTTGCCAGGAAGATCGTATTGTGCTGATTAAATAATGGAAAGAGCGCTGACTTTTTTTTTTAGACGTTTGACGTAAGAGAACACAAAAAGTTTGTCATGAAGCAAGCCACATGCAACGGTTCTCATCTTAGTTATATACAAACGAAACCAATGCTTCCCACAATCAGCATTGTCATAAATCTCCGAGTGATCTTCAAAACTAATATTGGTTAGCATTTTAAAGAGCTTGTCTTTAAACAAAAAAACACCGACAGTTTATTACCACAACTTGGATATCAAAGAGACTTCCTGGAACTCGCAAAGTTTATAAAAATTAATTGATTTTTTTTTCTTACGGTCTATTTGACATTTTTATCGATCAAATTTTATTTTATAAAATTTTTTGAAATAAAACATTTTTTTTTAAATCGTGAAAATAAATATTAATAGATTTCAATGTTTTAGAAATTATTTTTAAAATTTCTTTTTAATGCTTGGAAGGCATTTTGATTCATCAGTTATATTCTTTTAAGAATCACTGTTTGAAAAGACATTCGCGCGTATCGCAATACAGAATACTGTAAATTCTTATGTTGTGAAACACTCTCTAATGACGTCTAGGGAAAGAGAAATCACGCCATCACATTGTCAACTGAAACTCAACACTCATTGTCGAAAGGTCAAAGTTCATTTAGTCGCTATAATGGTGACCCACTCAAGCCTACAAATACCAGGCTGGTTAAATAATCGTACGTACATACAAATCAACACGGCGAAAGAAAAGTTTATCATGAAGGAAATTGAATGTTCACGATTTTAATAAAGATACATTTTTAAGGAAGAAAGAATCAAATTTTATCATCAGGTTTAAAAAATATTGCGTTTAAACCTCCGCGTACATAATGGATGAAGATATATATTTAAACGCCGGTTCACGTATTTGAAAACGCGGAATACTTTGAGAATCAATCAAACATAAGTGTAGATTTTTTTTTATTCAAGAAAAGTATTTGGCGCCGAAATCTTTTTTACCGTAAAACACCGGGTGGAAAAATTATTTTTACTGTAAAACAAGGGGCGGAAATATTTTCGGCCTACTTCCTATGCCCCTCGTTTCTACGGCACTTCGCCACCCCAGCCCCAGCCCATTCATAAACATCTACAAACGACAGAAACCCGGATGTGCAGGACTACACGTATCTAGGACAAAGCTGTAAGAGGAGCAGACGTTTAAAGTTATCCCGTGATCCCATGATGACATCATTCCATCTCTCCAGCTTTCCAGGATGCAAAACCGGGAGGGGGAGGCGGGATGCATTTCGTGAGAATCTTATTGTGAACAAGTGAATTAAACATTGAGTCGGTGTGTCATTGAGGATAGCTGAGTTAAGTGAGACTTCCTGGTCTCATGGTGACAAACTACTGTGACAGTCAGTGATTGTGATTTTTTTACTTTACTTTTTTAAAATTAAATATTCCTGGGCGTTTTCTAAACAATTTAAAAATAACTTAATGAACAATTAGCTTTAGTACCGAAAATTAACTGGTATAATTGTTCTGGTTGTGACGTCAACTTAATTTGGGCGTGTCCTCACGTCCTGAAGAAAGGAAGTGGATGGACTCATCAGAGATTCCCCAACCCATGCCCCCACTTTTTGTATCCGCCCTTGTTTGTAAAATCACTTATCATAGGCAAAATTTATAAATGTGTAACTTTACAGGTAATGAAATTTGATTTAAATAGTATCATGTGTTAACCTAACCTACACCCCTCTCTACATTTCGTGTAACGTCACATAGTGACTAGCGCTATAACAGCTATTTTGATATTGATAAGGGAAAAAATATTTTTTTTAAAATGTCTTTAGAATTTAAAACAATTTCTCCTCCCGACCACATTCAGACATGGACTAAATATTGGTTTTTTAAAAAAATTAATAAAATTAACACCGACAATATTGCCATCAACAAACCTCCTTTAATTAACATACGATGAAGGTGAAAGTAATCATGCAACAAATAAAAACAACCCGATCCTGCAAAACATATTAATAAATTAAATCAATCAAATCATGAAAAAAAAAGAAAAGAAACTTACAACAGAGAAGGACCCGAAGAATACAAAAATTAATTACTTTAAGCCTAAACATATCATATGAAAGACCCTTAAGTCACCGTATAAAACAAAGACCCAGGACCGGCTTAAGGGAATTGATGGTCCAAGACGAAGTGAATTTGGTCTCCATAATTTTAATAGAAAAATATATAAGGAAAGATTCTTGTTCGAGGCCCCCACTAATTACGAGACTTAGCGGAGGCCCTAGACGGTTGCCTAGTTTGCCTAAAACGGCCCTAAAAGGCCTATAACATAAAAGCCTTAAACATAAAACAAAAATTACCCCAATTGAAAACGATGTGAAAATAGCCCTGATAGCCCTTAAAACCGCAGTTGCCTTTGGTATATTCCTAAATGTTTATAGTTTTATTAGAGAGTTATTTCGCATGAATGCATTGAATTAATGTTTGTGTTTGTCTGATAAACATTAAATACTGTTTTATATATCATCTTATTTACATTGATTTAAACAGTAACAAAATATTAAAGCATTATTCAGCGCTTTTGAAGTATATATGACATGTTTAGTACCCTTAACTACACAAATTACCAATACATGTACACTATTCTACATGCATTAATTTTTTAAAATGTATTTATATTTCAAAGGTAGTATAAGTTGAAGTAACCTGGCATGATTTCTTGCTCATAATACAATTATTATTATAATACAAGTATATATAATATAATATATATATATCGGCCAAAGCCCGAAGAACTTACAACTAACAATAGTATTTCGGACTTGGGCCAGCCAATTCGCGTATCCTTGGCCAAAGCCCGATGTGATAGTGGAAGACTGCCCGGTTAGGGGCACATAAGACTGCCCGGTTAGGGGCACATAAGACTGCCCAGTTAGGGGCACATAAGACTGCCCGGTTAGGGGCGCATCTGTCCTTTCTGGTGTATTGGCGTATACTTGGTAGGAGAAACATGTGTGCCACGCTGTGACGATACTGTTACGTTAGTCTGTCCTTTTTGGAGAAGGTCAAGACATTTTACTTCTTATCATGCTGACACAGTGGTTTCATTGTGAGTAATGTGCTACTCGTATTTATAACTTATGTTTCTGACACATTGGTTTCAGGTATTACTCGTATTTATAACTTACTAACAGACCCGTCGTGCGTTGCGACGATCTCAGTAAAAATGAATAAATTTAAAGAAACCTACAAGTGGTATGTTTTTAGAACAAGTATGCCTGAAATATTGTGCAAAAAAAGTCCAAGTTTCAAAGCAAACGGATAAATAAATTAAAATTTAAAATCTTACAAAAGAAGAAACGATATGTTCATACTCATGGGAGCCGGTGGCCCAAAAACCATTTTTCCCCTACATGGACTATATAAAATATGAACAACACTAATTGTCCTATTTCTCGCGTATGCAGTGGCATGAAACTTTGGGAAGCTGTTTAATACCGTTCCACAATGGTAACAGGTTTAAAAAAATATTAAAATTATCACTTCCTGGGGGCCACGCGCCCGAATAATTTTTTTCCTTTTACATGAGTTTTATGAAAACTGAAAATCACCAATTCTCCTATTTCCGGTGTAGGTAAAACCATGAAAATTTGGGTAGTTGTTCAGTAGACTTCCACGATGATAACAGGTGAAAACAGTATTTAAATTATTACTTACTGGGGGCCGGGGGCCCAAGGGTAACTTGTTCCTATTTTATAAATTTACTCATCACTAAATTCTCTAACTTCCCATGTAGGTAGATGCCTGAAACTTTGGTAAGTTGTTGAATAGCTTCGCGCAACAATATTTTTTAAAATATAGAATTCACTTTCATGGGGGCCGGGGACCCAAAAACATTTATTTCTCCTTTTACTGAAAATCGCTACTTCTCCATTTTCCCGTGTAGGTAGAAACATGAAAATTTGGGAAGTTGTTGTGTTCACTCCCACAATGGTAACATGCCAAAAATATATAAAGTATCACTCACTGGGAGCCGGGGCCCAAAATATATTTTTAAAATATAAAAACTGACTCATCACTATTTCTACAATTTCCCATGTAGGTAGAAGCCTGAAACTTTGCAAAGTTGTTAAGTAGCATATCGCAACAATTGGCATAAATAAATTTAAAATTCCTTCTCATGGACGCCGGGAGCCCAAAAAACTTTGTTTCTTATATGGACTATATTAAATATGAAAATCACTAATCCTCTTATTTTCCGAGTAGGCAGAAGCATGAAAGTTTTGGAAGTTATTGAATACAATCCCGCAATAGTAACTGTCAAAACATATTTAAATTATCACTTATTGTGGGCAGGGGGCACAAATAAAGTTGTTTTTTTTCCTTATATTACCTACATAAAAACTGAAAATCACTCATTCTTCTATTTCACAGGTTTGTAGAAGAATGAAACTATAGGTAAACTGATGAGTACACTTCCGAGCTGGTAACAGGCAAAAAAAATATTTAAATTGTTCCTCACTGGAGGCCGGGGGCCCAAATGTAGTTTTCACTTTATATCAGCTAAATAACAAATTTTTAAAAATGTTGGATACTGTGAAAATCAATTGATGTTTTGAATTTGTGTGAAACCGGTTTTCAACGCTTACTAAAATGAATGATCCTTGAACAAACTTGGTATATAAGTACGTAAGAGCCTTTATTAAAATACTGCAGTGCAGTGAATTCATACTATCCATTACTGTGGGGACGGGGGCACCAAATGTCTTTTTTCGGTTAATGTTTAAGATTTTATTCCCCATTCGATTTTATAAGATTTTTAGAAATAAAGACAAGACGGTTTAAGTTAATATATTTAGTATATCCATCATCATCCAGATTGAAAACAAAGGGGTTTTGAATTAGTCTTTACCCGTTCTCAACGCTAACTGAAATCCTAGTTTACCGCTGCAAAGCGCGGGTAATTAGCTAGTAGCTTATATAAGCACAAAAATAAGATTTTGGGCCCCAGCGCCCATTCAGTGGAAGATGTAAAGTTGATAACACCTGTTTATTTCAATCTGCATAATAATGGGTATATTTGTCATTATTTGTCAAGAACTTAAAAATTGAATGGGGAATAAAATCTGAAACATTTAAGTTTTTTTTTTTAAAGGCATTTTGGGCCCCCCAGCCCAGAAGGAATGGTCATTAGGAGTTCAGTTCCATATATTATTATAATATTGGTGGTCAAGTATTTATATACAAAGTTTTGTTAAGATCCATAACATTACTTAGTAACTAAAGCTTTACCTAATTGTTATATAGAAATCTAGCTCAATTTAGCACAAATAGACATCTTCGGTCCCCAGCGCCCCATGAGTGGTAAAAGAAAAAAATGTTGCCAGTTACCTTCGAGAGCGTACCAAACAGTCTCTAAAAGTTTGATGACGCTCGAATGCATGGTTTATAAAGGACATGTAGGCACACATACAGACATACTTTGATTTATATATCTATAGATAAATAAGCAAAACAAAACATTAAGGGCCTTCTTTTCCCATTTGGCGCAAAATGTAAATTTCGAAACATTTCTTTCAATTTAGATCATATCGAATATATTATCAATGATCAATATTTGTAGAGACTATGGCACAGAATGAGGAACAAAATCTTAAAAGTTTACAAGGAGAAAAAAAAAGAATCAGGACCACCGGCCCACCCAAAAGTTTGAACGTTAGGTAATCATTGTCCTATAGAATTTTAATATGAGCTATTAAGCAAGTTTAATACACCAAGCTATACACCAAGGTTGATTCAGAGCCATCCATTTTACCAGTCACTAACGCTTATATATTTCTCTCTTATATAGGCAAAAACGACATTAAGGGCCCCCAGACCCAATATGTGCATGAAATTAACTTAAAATACTTGTTTATTTCATTATAAATCATGATAGATTTATTTTTCAATATATTTCAAGTTCGTGTAAAATCATAATTGGAATAAATTCATAAACGTTTACGAAAATAAAGAGTTTGGGGTCCCCGTCCCCTAAGGAATGAACATTAAGAGTTCAACGCCATATGGTATTTTAATGTGGGCTATAAAGTATGTTTGTACTAAGTTTGGTCAAGATCCATTCATTTTCCATGTAGCTAACGCTTAAAATAATTTATATATAGCTCATATTTAGAAGAAAAAAAACATTTCGCCCCCCCCCCCCAACCCGGCTGCCATGAGTGTCACTCTCAATGCTCAAATTATTTTCCTCACAAAAATCATCCCGGAAGCATTCTCAACAAATTCCTAAAGTTTCATCGTGATCGAATAAATGATTTATTCAGCTATAAAGGACAAATATACACACGAACGTACATTACATACATACATACTTTGATTTTTATTAACATAGATAGGAGATGGGCAAGCTCTATTAATTTTCGCAGTAACTTACGCTGACACTAATTTTTATAAAGGTAATATAAGACAAAAAACGACACTTAGGGGCCCCCGCCCCATTTTGTGCAAGATGTAAATTTCAAACACCTGTTCATTTTAATTCAATTTCATCATGAATATATTTCTCTAAATCGTTAAAAATTGAACGGGGTAAAAATAAAGAAGACATTTAGTGCCCTTGGTGGAAAGAATGGAAATTAGAAGTTCAGTTCCCTATAGCATTTTAATAAGGGCTACCAAGTTTTTGTATACAAATTTTGATTAAAGCATAAACGTGTTTTTATATAGCTCATATTAGCTTCCATTATCTTGAAATCCGATGAACAATATATTTTGATTGGTCATTGTTACTTCCGTGTGTTCAAGATATTATTAAAACTTTTCTTTAGGACATGTGCTATGGCAATGTGAAACAATCAGAAAGAAACAAAAATGTTTTTTTTTGGTCATTATTAAAACTTTTTGGGGGTTGGAAGAAAATTATAAATGAACATAAATTAAAACAAAAGTACCGACAAATGGGCAAAACGTTGTTTAAGTTGAGTAAGGGATTATCTTTGACCAGATTTGGGACTGACTTAAAGGACTTACCCATTTCTTCCTCTCAAAATTCCTTTCCAAAACTTTGCGGACATCTTTGGGCAAGGTCGCAGAACGAAATACGTCACACGTGTCACGTCACTCAAATGATGTAGCCATGGAAACACAAACACAGACACCTACAATGTCTTTGCGTGTCCACTAGAGACCTATACGTTTGAAAGACAAACAATTTGTTTTACAAGTTGTGCAAAAGAATACATAAATGTTCTGACGAAAATATTTTACTTATACCCCCGCCCACCCCCGCCCCGAAACCAAAATAATCACTCATTGACACATGAGGTGATCACAACAAACACAAAAAATAACTTAAACATTAACTTTTTAAAGTCTTATTTAACTGAGGGTTCATTGTCCGGAAGGATGAGCTGAGGGTTCATTGTCATGAAGGATGAGCTGAGGGTTCATTGTCATGAAGGATGAGCTGAGGGTTCATTGTCCTGAAGGATGAGCTGAGGGTTCATTGTCATGAAGGACGAGCTGAGTGTTCATTGTCCTGAAGGATGAGCTGAGGGTTCATTGTCATGAAGGATGAGCTGAGGGTTCATTGTCCGGAAGGATGAGCTGAG
>MUZC01003858.1:201201-225167 GCA_002072015.1 Radix auricularia
GTTCATTGTCATGAAGGATGAGCTGAGGGTTCATTGTCCGGAAGGATGAGCTCAGTGTTCATTGTCCGGAAGGATGAGCTGAGGGTTCATTGTCATGAAGGATGAGCTGAGGGTTCAATTATAATCAAACGAGTCTTTCCGCCACCAACGAGAAATGTCATTCGTTTAACAAGATGGAATACCAACGAGTTATAGCAGTAGACTTCTAGATTCTGACCAAAAGAAACAGACAAAATAACGAGACAGAAAGTTTTAAAAAGAACAAAACTGGAATTTCTGCATCTGATCAAGTAGAGCAGGGCTCTCCAAACTTTTCTGCCGAAAGGCCGCAATAACTGTTAACTAGCAGAATGGAAGCGACTGCTAGCCCTCAACTAATAAGTTTTGTGGTAAACTACAGGTAAAACTTGTGTCTTTTTTTTATATTTTAGATTAAAAGGTCTCCTGGGGCCGGATAAGAGGGCCTCGCAGCCCGAATCTGGCACGCGGGACGTAGTTTGGAGACCCCTAAAGTAGATCAACTGTCGTACACATGACCGAAATTGAGTCCTTTATCTACAATTGTCTAAGGAGGATTCTCTGGATTCACTGGCCGGACAAAATCAAGAACCTGGAAGAGTGGCAGCGGACAAGACAGAAGCCAATAGAGCAAGAGATTCTGCTTAACAGGTGGAGATGGATTGGCCAAAGGATACGAAAACCTGAATCCAATACAACACGACAAACCATGAAATAGAACCCCCAGGGAAAGCGAAAGAGAGGTTCGCCCAAGAAACACTTGGTGCCGAGAATCGGAAGCAGACATTAAGTGGAAGATGACTGGAAGATCCCGGTGAGGCTGGCCCAGGATAGAGATGCCCGGAGGTCTCTCGTAAGTGGCCTTTGCCCTTGGAGGAATTGCAGACATCGACGATGATTGACTGAAGACCTTCGTGGACGAAAAGGCCCAACAATGGGAAAGGTGGTCTTCAAACTTTTCAATATTGACTTTTCACATCACAGACACAAGTCACGTGCCATTTACTTTAATATCAAACGAATGTATGTTAGGTTTGTGGATAGCGAGTCATATTGTTTGGTTCACCTTTCTGATGGACATTTAGGACAATTAAATATGGGATTGACTTCGCTACCCTGCCGCCGAGGTGAGGGGCGTGGGATCCAGCCCACGAAAAGCCACTATAAAAATGTGGAGAAATGACTAACGCTAAGAAAGTCCTCCGCTGACCTGTAGAGGGAAGGGCGCCGCCATTGTCTACCAAGCCCGAGAATGTTCTAATGGAATTTAATGGAAACATTAGAATCCCCTACGACCACGAAAAAAGGAGGTTATGGAACTAAAAAAAATGGGATCAAAATACACACATTTAGACTACAGATCAAAAGACCGTAATTTATGTATTTAAAAGTAAAAGTGTACCATATTCTGATAAGGCTGAAGCGAAGTATGTCGACCGTGACGTCACGACGCTACCGGTTGCTGGAAAAGGGGGTTCTATGAATTCTAAAAGGATTTTCAAAAATGGATGCTTTTAGGGTTTGGATTAGCGGCATAGCTTTAGAGTTTTCTGAAAATTGAAGGTTTGGGGGTTTGGGTTACGTATAGCTATAGAATTTTAATTTTAGCTTTTTAAAGAACCTGCCATAACAACAAAGATGGCCGCCGGTAATGACCATGACGTCACGGTCGACATACTTCGTATTTGCCTCTGATCCCATCAATCGATATGTGATTTACATACTGTTCAAGAGTTTTACCATAGCAATATTAATTCGCCACAACTCGACATGCGGACCAAACTACACACTCCATTTACCCCCTGCGTGCAAGTGGTCAACGTATTAGAAAGCGGCCGGAACGTTGTATTCAACACGCTGACCAGTCAACGACACGCTGACCAGTCAACGACACGCTGACCAGTCAACAACACGCCGAATTCAGAAAAGTAACGTTCTTTTGTTAAATCTCTCACGTCACATAAACAAGAAAGATTTAATTTTAAATTTTAAAAAGCCGTAAACAAAACAAGATTTTTTCACTATGAATCCTTTATTTATGAGACATAACTATAAGGATGTTCATTATAATACGCAGGGCAAAACAATCCGAAAATACGAAATTCTAGTTTTGTCTCGTAAAACATTTTAATATTATGCTCAACGATCCTGAATATATTTTTAAAATGTTATGACAATAAAGGTTGTTGGACATAATACGCACCACAACACTCTATCTTTAAAAAAAATAACATGATACATAGAGATAAATTAAATAATTTAAAAATTCAATAATGCAATTACTGTCCATTCGATCGATCTAAATTTCGACATATCCTTTTTATCATTGATATGAGTCTGCCTGCAAAATTTCAGCTCGTTAGCTTACGAGAAAGTGGGTTAAAAATCGATTCAAAGTTTTTTCGGCAAGCAGGCACGGTTGGTCGCACGGGCTCAGACACCACAAGTTAATATAAAGGTTTTTTAAAAAAATAACAAGAGGAAAGTATGCATTGCATTACATGACTGGGCTGAAGCGAAGTATGTCGACCGTGACGTCACGACGCTACCGGTTGCTGGAAAAGAAAGTTCTATGAATTCTAAAAGGATTATAAAAAATGGAAGGTTTTAGGGTTTAGGTTAGGTATAGCTTTAGAATTTTCGGAAAATTGAAGGTTTTAGGGTTTGGGTTAGGTATAGCTATAGAATTTTAATTTTCAAGCTGTTTAAAGGACGTGCTATAACAACAAAGAAGGCAGTAATGACCGTGACGTCACGGTCGACAAACTTCGCTTTTACCCATGACTGTGACGTTAATAATAATAAACAATTAAAAATACAGTATAATTATCACTGTTAGTGCTGTGTCATGTTGCATCACAAAAACGTGTCATCTTTCACCAAATAAGCGACATCAGTACACAATGAATGTTGTCCAAACAAAATATTTTGTTCCTTAAAACGAGCAACTACAAATATTTACCTTCTTAATAATCCAAAAACATCCATGTCACACAACGACGTCAAAATTTCACCAGAATCCTGAAGAACTTTTCAGGTCCAAAACAACAGTCAACAGGAAGCGACCAAGCGAAGGAAATGACCATTACTTCCAGTCAAAACAAATCAACACATCCAGTCAGTCGGTTCATGGTGGCTGGTTGGTCAGGTGTGTGTTTAGGGGTGGGGGGATGAGGGAGTAGTAATAACAACACAAAAGCTACAGGCTGTTTTCAAATTTCTGTTTCAAAGTCCACAGCCATTAACCTATTCTAACTGGAATGAAAACATTTTTTTTCCTCTTTTTATTCAATACAAAACAGCCGCGTCATCATGCGTAACTAGCATGTAGACAATGTAGTCCACTTAACTACCTGGCAAAGATATTTTGGACTGCCTTGATTTTTAAACGGAGGATCACAGTTTTCATTGAATGGTGAGCTTGTCTTAAGTTCCTTTGATAAGCCTGAGTGGCTAGTCACTACACAAAATCTGGCAACCGGGTGTTATATTTTTTACATACACTGAAATGTAACTTTCAATAGGCATTTTCTAGGCCAGCTTGTCGTTCACTTGCTTTTCATCTGTTCCACTGTTTTGATCTATTTAGGACTACACATTAGTCAACAGCGCGGAACGTCCTGAGGTGAGAGTAGAAAGAAGGGTGTTACCTTGGGGAGAAAATTATGGGGTGTAACTGGGTTGGGGGGGGGGCAGGGTATAGGCCAGTCTCTTTAATGCTGACTCACAACAAGACGTACGTTTGTTGTCGCCAGTGCGTTGAACTCATCCTGACACCCCCACTCCCCACCCCGCCTATGTTTTTCGCTGCCCCCCACACGTCGTCGTTAGTAGAGGAGGATACAGCCTGATACAGAATAAAGTATTTTTGGAAATTGTTAATCCTAAAACAACAAAATCCTCAAGACCATGTTCTTCTAGGATACGACTGATACGATCTTCAAGAAAGTTAAATTAAATCATAATAAGAAAAATTAATTATAAATGTTTGCATTAACCAACTTTAACTTTCCCAGTCTTCAAACAGGAAAACCATCTTTCTGGATTCTGCTTATATATTCGCTGGACTAGACGGCTTAGACTTCTCTACAGGTGATGGCCAATTTTTGGTTTATGTTTCAAAAATACTTAGGCTAAATATAAAACTCTCTTCATCAGAAGTTACAGAACATGAAGTTATTGGCAAATAGTTCGTGAGACACAGAATATTTGCTGAGATAATAGAGAGAGAGAGACAGACTGAGAGAGAGATCACAGGAAGTGTTATCCATAAATGTCAAATTTTAACAAATATTTAACTCCCCGAAATTAATGGCTGCTGTGCCAGCCACGGAAATTTCACTTTCAGAAAACTCATTATAGGAAGTAGCCAGTGGTCAGTAACGTAACTCTTGTTGTTGCGGACCGTTGCCTTCCTGGGCACCACCATAGGAATAAAGCTGACCAAGAATCTCTTCAACTTTCCCATTATGCATTGTACACTTCTCTGACCATTATACAATCAGTCGTATGTGTTATATAATACACCTAGAGTACTTGCATTTATCTTTGACACTCATCTTCACATAATGTGGTATAACTTTTAAAATTCTTTTTGAGCTGTTTAAATATTTTTTATTTCATTACTGGATACAAATACATTGTAAATCAGCATATCATAAGAAATTTTTCTTTATATTCAAAGGATTCGCATCGCGAGAAGTGGCTACCCCCCCCCCCTGGCGTAGCGATTGGAGCGGGGGCAAAATACGAAATTCCCTCTCAAGTGGGGGACTTGAGGGGGCTCCCAAATTAGTGTCCAACGTTCTTTTTACATTAAATATTACGCTACCGTCATGCATGTAAGGCCCCAAAGAGGTTAAGCCCCTCCCCCAAAGCCCCTACAAATTCCTAGCTGCGCCACTGCCCCCCCCAATCATCTCTGTCACTACACCATTATTTCTCATGTTCTGAGTAGCAACATATTGTGAATATATTTTTGTGTACATGTTAAAATAAAGTCGGAATGGGGTGTGGTGGCTGCAGTTGTGAGATATAAAAACTGTTAAGAAGAGGATGCTGCAAATAAAGTTTGGACAAACCTAAGGGGGGGAGTGGGGGGCTAGGTACCCAAGAGGACCAGTAATGTAATTGTCTCGGGGGGGAGTGGGGGGCTAGGTACCCAAGAGGACCAGTAATGTAATTGTCTCACTTGGACTGCGTCATCTCTTACTTTGACGATGTGTATGTGTTTAATCTGGTGCCCATCCTTGGTCAAATGGCATATGGGGCACGATGGTAGAGTGGCAACACCAGACATGGTCTGTGTTTAATCTGGTGCCCATCCTTGGTCAAATGGCATATGGGGCACGGTGGTAGAGTGGCAACACCAGACATGGTCTGTGTTTAATCTGGTGCCCATTCTTGGTCAAATGGCATATGGGGCACGGTGGTCGAGTGGCAACACCAGACATGGCCTGTGTTTAATCTGGTACCCATCCTTGGTCAAATGGCATATGGGGCACGGTGGTAGAGTGGCAACACCAGACATGGTCTGTATTTAATCTGGTGCCCATCCTTGGTCAAACGACCTATGGAGCACGGTGGTAGAGTGGCAACACCAGACATGGCTTGTATTTAATCTGGTGCCCATTCTTGGTCAAACGACCTATGGGGCACGGTGGTAGAGTGGCAACACCAGACATGGCCTGTATTTAATCTGGTGCCCATTCTTGGTCAAACGACCTATGGGGCACGGTGGTCGAGTGGCAACACCAGACATGGTCTGTATTTAATCTGGTGCCCATTCTTGGTCAAACGACCTATGGAGCACGGTGGTCGAGTGGCAACACCAGACATGGCCTGTATTTAATCTGGTGCCCATCCTTGGTCAAACGACCTATGGAGCACGGTGGTCGAGTGGCAACACCAGCATTTTATGTGGACACTATAATATTCTGCATAGATGGGGCGTCTGTGTTGATAAGAGAAGACATGCCAGTTGCTGTTTATTAGGGTAAAGATTTTTTTTACTGTGTACATTTCAGTATTGTCTTATTCGTTGTTAGTTCACTAAAGTAGTCTTCTTGGCGAAGCTTTTGTCGTTTTGGCCTCTTCTCGATATAAAGGCTGCTGTAACACTACAGCCATTCGTACAAGCTACAAAAAGTTCATCTACAGATTCGACATTTAGATAGTGTAAATGGTGAAGTGAAGCATAATTTGTTTTCCCAGCCGCTATAGATGAAGTTTAATGCCTACTTGAATACAGGACTTAAAAATTCCTTTCAAGTCATCTGAAAGGCACTTTAGTGTGTACAAAGTCAAGTCTCAATGGGAACTCTTCTATCGGGGAAGTCAATCGATGGCCGTGGAGAAGTTAAGTAAGGGACTTGAAAGATCTCACTTGTTGCTTGTGTGCACTCTACATTTGTTTTTTTTTAAATTCTAACGTACATTCGGTGTTAGATTAGATGTGGTGCATTGGAACTAAGCTCACTACTTGTTCGATGAAATCATCATTTCACACTTCAACTTTTTAAACGTGCCACTTTATAATTTCCAGAATATTAAAATTTGTAATCGATGAATAACATCAAACCAGCTCGGTAAAAGTGCATTACTGATTATTTATTGTTATTGGCCTTCCAAAAAAAAAAAAAGACAACAAAACAAACTTCATCAGAAGGAAACAAAATGATAATTTTCTTATTGCGAGTGACTTGATGGTGGTTGAAAGCTATTGGCAATTGGACCTTCTAAACAATTGTCAAAAGTCAGTCTTTTGTCAAGACCTATTCAAAGACGCAATGTGAAAAAAAACAACAACAACAAAAAAAAACCGAGGCAGAAATAAAAGTAAACATTTAAAAATCAAAACCACACATACCCATATTAGGCGTGACTGTGGTGGGGACTAGCATCGAATCTTGTTGAGTGATAAACCGCTGTGTTAATGTCATCATTTTCACCTGGAGTGAGTTACCTTTTCTTTGCACAATTCAGACCTGCCTATCAAAACTTTAATATTGTCTGAAGCTCATGACTCCTGGATCTTTATGGCACAAAGATATGTACAAAGGGCCCGTCCATAAATGACGTCACGCGAATTTTGCCGATTTTTAATCCACCGCCCCCCCCCCGTCACACTTCGTCACAAAACTCCTCACACCTCTCTCAAAAGTGACGTCACAAAGCTGTTGAACCCCTCCTCCCTAAAAGCGGTATTTTCTATTTGAAAATAAGCCTGTTTCAAATCACTTTATGGTCTTTTTAGTATGTGTTTAGTTGAAGGATGCACTTTAATATCGTAACACGCTTGAATAAAACGTCATAAAATAAATAGTAAGAATTCGAATATTTAAGTTGAACTTTGATTTAAAATATGTTGTTTTGACGTGACGTCACTTTTCTTAACCCCTCCCTTCCCCGTAGTCACACATCGTCACAAATGTGGGGGACCCCTCCCCCTACATGCGTGACGTCATTTATGGACGGCCCGGAACTGAGATCTTTGACAATTAAAAGCAAGCGCGTATTCTGTGCAACATTCACACACATACATTTTGAAAAAATAAAGATATTTCATTTGACCATAAATTACCGCAGAGCACGACATTTCATTTCACTTTGGATTTCCACATGTCATAAATTTACTGGAACTCAGGAAATCAAGGCGTAATTATATGTAATCAGTGGCGTCACTAGGGTTGGTGTCATCCAGTGTGGTGGTTCATGGTGTCCCCCACTTACAACTACCCTATAGACCTCATGGTGTCCCCCACTTACAACTACCCCATAGACCTCATGGTGTCCCCCACTTACAACTACCCCATAGACCTCATGGTGTCCCCCATTTACAACTACCCCATAGACCTCATGGTGTCCCCACTAACAACTACCCCATAGACCTCATGGCGTCCCCCACTTACAACTACCCCATAGACCTCATGGTGTCCCCCACTAACAACTACCCCATAGACCTCCCCCTGAGTCTGCCAGTACCAAGTAACGGGAACGTACAGAATTTTATGACTTGGTGTCGACCCTTGTAATGGTGTCAGCCCTTGTAATGGTGTCAGCCCTTGTAATGGTGTCGCCCCTTGTAATGGTGTCACCCCTTGTAATGGTGTCACCCATTGTAATGGTGTCACCCCTTGTGATGGTGTCAGCCCTCGTAATGGTGTCCGCCCTTGTAATGGTGTCAGCCCTTGTAATGGTGTCACCCCTTGTAATGGTGTCACCGGTATGTAACGCTTTATTTCACAGACGTAAATCAATCGTATAACTATTTTGATATATTTTCTTTGTTACGTGTTTGTAACTTGTAATATGATATAACAAACAATAGCTAATTTCTAGTTTAAACAAAGCAATAAGTTTCACAGCATTACACCTACTCCTAGATGACCTACTACCCACACACTTTCTTAATGTCAAGATGACCTACTACCCACACACTTTCTTTATGCCAAGATGACCTACTACCTACACAATTTCTTTATGCCAAGATGACCTACTACCCACACATTTTCTTAATGTCAAGATGACATACTACCCACACAATTTCTTTATGCCAAGATGACCTACTACCTACACAATTTCTTTATGTCAAGATGACCTACTACCTACACAATTTCTTTATGTCAAGATGACCTACTACCTACACAATCTTTATGTCAAGATGACCTACTACCTACACAATCTTTATGTCAAGATGACCTACTACCTACACAATTTCTTTATGTTAAGATGACCTACTACCTACACAATTTCTTTATGTCAAGATGACCTACTACCCACACATTTTCTTAATGTCAAGATGACCTACTACCTACACAATTTCTTTATGCCAAGATGACCTACTACCTACACAATCTTTATGCCAAGATGACCTACTACCCACACAATTTCTTTATGTCAAGATGACCTACTACTGACACACTTTTTTGTGTGTCAAGATGACCTACTACCTACACACTTTTTTGTGTCAAGATGACCTACTACCTACACAATTTCTTGATGTCAAGATGACCTACTACCCACATAAATTATGTCAAGATGATCTACTTACTTTCCACACATTTTCTTTAAGATTTTTTAAAGATATTTTATCATTACAAAAATTATAAGAATTGAGCCTCTTTCAATATAACAACCCCCTAACCCCATCCAAAAAAAATAATTAAAATTAAAAAATCGATCACAATTAAAAAGGCTTTAAAAAGCCCACATTATGCAATCCACTTCCTTCCATCAACACAACAATGTACAACTAGAACAACACAAAAGTCAATGTACAACAAGACCAACACAACAGTCAATGTACAACTAGAACAACACAACAATCAATGTACAACTAGAACAACACAACAGTCAATGTACAACTAGAACAACACAACAATCAATGTACAACCAGACCAACACAACAATCAATGTACAACAAGACCAACACAACAGTCAATGTACAACAAGACCAACACAACATTGGCTTGTAGTTTATTTTTATTGAAATATAAGTAGCAGTAATGTTATTTTTAAATATACCTTGAACCTACCAGGTAAACCAATGAAAATTTCAGTTGACATGAAACAAGTTTTCAACACTGACCAAGATTTCATTGTTGCCAAGCAAGTCCTTAAGCAGTACAGGTCAGGCCACTACGCTAATGTATACACAAGTCTAGTCTAACCAAAGAGGACTCTTACATAAGCAACACCACATCATATAAAAACCAAACCACACTTCCTCAATAATTGTCACAGATTTCATTAACTTCTGGCCTGAGCAAATTTTCCTCCTGTTGGTAATACAAAACCCACTAATTGATTAACTAGCATTATAGGGTAAAACTATTTTTAAATGTTTAGTTGTATTAAATTATTTAAATCAAATTCACACTTGCTGCTATCAAAGTTTAGATGCAAGTCTTATGTAGAAGTCCTCTTAGTCTGATATGAAATGAGTTGAAGCAAAGAGATCACAAAAAGTAAGGAGTGAGAATCAAAGTGACTGGTGGGGTGGGTGGGGGTGGCATCACATTTTTAGATCACCAAAGTGAAGGAAGGAATTTCAAATATTTGTGGCATTTAGTATCAAACCAGGGAAAAGTGTTGGGTTGGGTTTATGACTTGACTAATGGGGATAGGGTGGAGGGGGCGGGGCTGGCAGTGAAATAACCATCATTTGGATGACCCCAGTGTTAGGAGGTCTTTGTGGAGTTAGTGTTAAGATAAATAGCTCCTAAGTGGCGATTGTTAATTTTGCTCCATCGATGTACATCAAATGGAGGATTACACTTTTGAGTGAAGTCAAGTTAAACTAAACAGATTTTGAGCCAATGGTTTTAAAAAATTATAATTTGACAAAATAACAGTCCACCTAAATCAATTTTTGTGGACAAATATCTGGCTAAGAGAGAGAGAATCAGTTTGTAGAGGGGAGATTTTGAGGGGCCGTCCATAAATGACGTCACACAACTTTGGTCCACTTCTAAACTTACACAAAACTCGTCACAAAATCTCAGACCCCCAAAATGACGTCACAAAGCTTCCCATTCCTCCCCATAAATGCTGTATTTTCTACTAGATGCGGCCCGCGGCCTAGCATATGCCACAGACTTGCTCATAATTAGTGCAAAGAAATTAAGGGGGGGGGGGGGACAGACAAAAACTACATCACGAAGAAATCAGAACAATGCAAATGAACAGCCATGTTGCAAAGTCATGTTCGAAAAGAAAGTGGGAAATAAACGGGCACAATCACAACATTTTTAAAAATTAAAAAAGTAATGTCTTAGCTGGGGCGTGAAACTACAACCTTCCGTGTGTTAGGCGAATGTAATAACCACTACACAACAAAATACATGCTATTCTGGTGTTCTGAAAAAAAACAAAGTACTTGACCTAAATTGAATGCATTTTTGGTCTCGATGACCCCCCACCCTGTGCACTACCTTTTCTTGACAGCTGATTGGTCGTTGGGGTTAGACAGCTTGCTTGGTGTCCCACATGGTTGGACCATGAGGAGAATTATATATATATTTAGATTTGAATTCGAGCATGCTTCAAATCACTTTGTCATTTAAGTATATAAAGTCAAACCTCGCTGTCGAACTTCCATGAGTCGAAAACCTTCCTATATCGAATTAATTGTTAGGTGCCAGCTTAATTTCATAAGACAATTGCTGCATGCTGTGACTATTTTTAAAAAGAAAAATCTTTCACCCCTCCCCCATATCCCACTGTGAAGGGAGTAAAGTGTAGGGAGGGGGGTCTCAGTGGTGTCGGTATGTTGGAGCCAGGTTAGCATCCTTTCATATGAAACATCAGACAACACCTCTCTTTGATGTCATAGACTTCTCCTCGGGATGGCTGTCCACCCCCCCCTCTCTTAATATAAAGATTGTCCTTGATTAATTTGCACCTATTATGCCATCTTCCCTAACTTGAAATCTCCGTAACTCGATTTTTTTTTCGGGTTCCTTTGAGTTCGACTTAGAGGTCCGACTGAATTTAGTGTGTATATGTTCCATAACCTTGTGGTTGTAGGGGGTTCTATTGTACACAATAGAACTTTCTCGGGGCTTGGTGAACCTTGGCGGCGCCCATCTCTCCCCAGGTCAACGGGGGATTTTTTTAATTGTGGCTTTTAATGTGGGCTAGATCCTACGACCCTCAGTTTGTGAGGCGATCGCACTGTTGACTTCGCTACCCAGGCTACACTAATATCGTAACACATGTAAAGCCATGTAAAAAAATAATGAAATAAATTGCAAGCAATGGAATATTTAAAGCTGCGAGTTTTGATGTTACGTCACAGTTCTCAAACCCCCACTCCCCCTCATCTCACATGGTAACAAAAATGTGCTCCCTCCCCTTTTTTTGGGTGCGTGATGTCATTTATGGACAGCCCCTAAATAGTTTGGGTAGAGATTGCACACATATATTGTAAAAACTGATTCTAGAGAACCTCAAATCAACAAACAAAACAAAAAGTTAAACAGAAAAAATGTTTTAAAGTCCAGTCAGAAAATATTTTTTTTTTAAATAATCAAATAAATATATGAAATTTTGTTGTTAAATTAACTTGTTGGTCGTAACATAGAACATAATCTAGATGAAAGTAGATGAAAATTTTAGATAATAATAATAACAGATTTAAATTGTTAAATGTTTTTCTCAATAAAACACACTGGTGTGATACATATTGAAAACATATATTAAATAATAAGATTTAAAACAAAACATTATGAAGGCCAAAAAAAAAAAGTCTACCAAACTATGTCAAAATTGAGCAAAAGAAATCTTAAGATAAATTTGTTCTTCACAATGCAATCAGATTTAAAGTTATGGCCAGGTGATGGGTGTGTTTGCTCAACTGTTCTAGAATGTAACAAATGTCCAGACAATTAAGTTGGACCTACACAATCAGAGAGACATCCGAATACAAAGTGTTTGATGTGATGATTCATATGTGGATCTGAACTTCAAAAAATTGTTGTATTTATGTCATAATAACCCCTCTACAGACCCTCTTCTATAAAAGACCCCCCTCTCTACAGACCCACCTCTCTACAGACCCCGCTATATAAGCCAATGTTCCCTCTAAGATTTGTTTGTCATTTGCAAAGTAAAAAAAACAGCATCCATTTTTGTGTGCAATATTTTACAAAATTTGCTGCACTGTAATTCTTAACTGCTGCACGGCGTTGGTCACACAAATTAAAGGGAACATTGATATAGACCCCTCTCTAAAGATCCTTCTCTCCGAAGAGCTCATACTTTGGTTCAGAAATGATTTGATAAAAAGGGGGCTAAAGTCAAAACAATTGGGGCATAAGCAAGTTAAGAGCATATAGTGAATAGTAAATTCCTCTAAGAATATTCTATTTAAGACAGTGCAGGCTCATGATAGGTCAGAGAAAAATCACAAATGCATAGGACAGGGGGAAAAGCCACAGGTGCGAGAAAATTCCCTACACCGGGAAGTTAAAATTGATTACACCAGGTAAGAGAAAAATCTCTTATACAAGGTGAGCAAACAATCCGTAACACCAGGTGAGAGAAACAATGCCTAATACCAGGTGAGAGAAACAATGCATACACCAGGTGAGAGAAAAATTGTATAGAGAACATGAGATAAGATCACCTAAAAGAGGACGCAGGAAACAATGTCACGGCATAGAACTACTGTTCAAAATATAACTATAAGGTATATGGCAGTGTAAAAATAACAGGTATCACTCACTTAACTAGACGGCTCAGCATTAACTTGATCATTGAGATCAGGTGCTCCCAATAACAGCAACAGGGAATCCAGAGCCCCCTAAAATATTCAACACAAATATACTGTGTCCAGTCAGTCAGTCCGATCTGCGATAGAACTGAGGTGGGAACAACTGGTGCTGTTGAAAATTAAGGTTTATTGGCAATTTTAGATGTCTTCCAGAAAATGACTCATACTGTTTGTTTCCCATTGAATTGCTCTCATTAGTTTTAGGATTTATAATCAGTGAAAATTAAGCCAGACAAATGTTTTTTGAGTAATAAATGAAAACCTCACTAATTGTAATCTTATAGAGCAGGAGGCTCCATGTTTAAGTCAACACTTGAAAACTGATTTAATCTATGTCTAGGGGAATGAGAAACTACTGATTCCAATGCTAACTTGAAATATTAAATTTAAAGCAAATATCCAGATTTGGGCATGAAGTTTTGAAATGGAAGGGGAGATAGTGGAATTGGGCAAGAGCAGCCCATATTAGAGAAATTATGCCCCTTTAATTTTTTCCTGTCATTAATAATTGCCAGCAGTCATTCCTGCCATTGTCATCAAAGATTTTTAAAATACTTTTTAGGAGCTCTGACCACAATGTTGTACCCTATGTGTTACCACTTTGTACTCCAAGTCAAACAGGAACTAAAAATAAAACAGCTGCATTTTCAAATTTATTTTTAACCCAACAATTTTATGTTGAGGGGAAAAAGATGAAGAGTTCACAAAGTAATAATTTAAATTTAATGGGTACATTCTATAGCAGTTATTCAAACACATTAAAAATGGTATAAATATTTTGTTAAATTTTGTTAAAGACTTGAGTGCTAGCCAAAAGGAAATTTGATGTTTATCAAATGTTTCGTGTATAAACAAAATATTTGAAAGAATAGCCACACTCAAGAAATAAACCAATTGACCAATACAAATGTTACAAGTTGTTATAAATAGTTCTAAATAATTGATAATGAAAAACAGCAATCACCAAAAAATTGTAACTTAAAAAAGAAATAGCATGTATTACAGGGGAGACCCCTGGCCTTTGTCAATAAATATGTCTGAGACCAAATGGACATAGGTCATTTAACATGACAGAAGGCCATAATGACATAGGTCATTTAACATGACAGAATGCCATATGGACATAGGTCATTTAACATGACAGAAGGCCATATGGACATAGGTCATTTAACATGACAGAAGGCCATAATGACATAGGTCATTTGAAATGACAGAAGGCCATATGGACATAGGTCATTCATTACCCAGGGTTGAGACTGACACTGACATCAGATCAGACCAGGATCCTAATGAACCTGTGGTAGTTAACAAACATAAGCAAAATTTCATTTTAAATCAAACAATATGTTACAGTAAAACCCGCAATAGTCATGACCCACAATAATAGGATCACATTACACACTTGACTGATCTACAGCAGGATGGTTTTAAAACAAATTTCTTACAACAATAAACTAGAACAAATTAGTAAATTTTCCTAAAATGCCAAACTAGATTTTGTTTTGAAAAATCTTTGCCTTTTGTATATGTATGGAGTATGGATTAAATTGTGCCTTTTAAGTTTCTAGTTCTTTTTTATAAAAAAATTAACTAATATGCCTTAATAATTATTGAAATCCAGTTATGAGATTTAATATGAGAATATTTAAAAGCAAATAACTGGATTAAAATAATTATTTGATACATACTATTTAAAAGATTGGGAAAGTGTTCATTTAAAAGCAATGTGAATAAAATATCTATTGGTCTTTGTGCGCACAACTCATCTATAGACATAAAAAGAAGTGAAAAGTAAAATTGACTAAATTTTTAAATGCTTTAGATTCACCTTTAAATAAAAATATAATGCTTTCAATTTTGTACTAGAGGCTCATTGTCCCCACATCTTCACAGTTGAATAACTGATACATTTGTGCTATATTTTTATTGTACTTCTAGGATAATGAGCATCAGACCCACAGCCTCAGCAATTGGCACAGTCAGCTTCTAGAGGTTGTTCAGGAATAAGCTGGACGAACTGATCGGCAGGATCTACTGGCCATACATGGAATCTATCTCGGGTTTAAATTTATCCTCGATGACTTTCCTCTTGAGCTTGAAGGCATCTGTCACCAGCCCCGTGTCAGGCATCCAGGGTTCAGGGAACAAGGAGACTTTGACGGGGAGCTCCACACGTTGGAGTTTGGCTGTCAAAAGATCAAATGTTTTCATACATCATAGGTTCAGTGAAAGACATGCTTTTTGTGGGTTAATGCCATAATATAGAAGGCGTGTCTATAATAGTAATAGACAAGATAACATTTTGAGATAATTAGCTATTAAATAGGGATTCATTCAAATAAGAAATAAGAGAAACATTCCACTTTGCACAATGTCAACAACTTAAAGATAAATCTATTTAACACTAAATATAACTATGCGAAACTTGGTGAGGTTTCCGTAAATTTATATGTGTTGAGATGTTGTGTACATAAAGCATTATTCTGATAAATCCATGCAACATACAGAAGTATCCGCATAAGATCATACAGACATAATACACATTACATTAAAATGCCAAAACCCTAATACATTAAACAGACATAACACATATATATATATATATATATATGACACAGACATACACATATAAAATTAGGATATACTTATTCAGTGTACTGTCATAATACATTCAAATCATACAGACGATGCCCCGGGCGGCACTTTGTTAGGGGCGGCAAATTCTTAGCTTCAAAGAATGATTTTTTTAAAGTGGACATTTTTTTGTCAACATATACTAACTACCAAATAAGACATTGATACAAGTAACAAAGGAACTGTCCTAAAATATGTAAACGTTTCTACTACCTCAACTTCAAATTCATATTGGATATAAATTACTCTTATACTTATGCTACTGAACAAAGGCCTTAAGTAGTGTGATTACTTGACACTAGCTTAACGAATGCTCGGGGCGGCACTAAGCTGGAGCGGAAAATTTCTTGTTAATTGTCTTCTAAAAATAATTTTATAAAAACGTTAAAATAATGTGAAATAAAATAAAAGCCAAGGAAAAGAATAAGAAAATTAAAGAAGAACTATTGTAAAAAAATGTGAATGTTTCAAATGCCAAAACTTAAAAGACTTCTGATACTAATGCTACAGCACTAGGGAAAAAGGTGCAGAAGTAACATAAAAACACACACTGATATACTAGTTCTTATAACTGATTCAATTTGTCAACCGCTCATCACATAGTGTAAAAATTTTGCTGTATCCATTAAATTCTAACCACAACAAATGCAACTTCAATGAAATACATGGATTTAATAAATATAAATAAATAAATAATTGGCTTTACATAAAGATGAAAATTTGCGATTATTATAAGTGCAGAAAGTGTATGTCTTCCAAAACCTGTTTTCAGTCATGGACAATTGTATGTTGCTCTCTCCAGAGTTCCTTCTTTTCATTCACTCACAGTTGTTTGCCCAAACCCACCCCATTTGGACAACTGCGTTTTTCAGGAAGGCTTCACTTGTCACTAAATCATTAGCGGCATATGCTACAACGCGAGTCGGCTAGTCCAACATATTAAAAGTTAACCTCTTAGAAAATAAAAAATTAGACTTTGTAGAATCCTTTAAAGATTTCATAAAAAAATATAAAAAATTAACCTGCTTTTAGACATTTCTGAAAATATTTTTTTTTTAAAATGATAGTATTTATATTTAAATAATGGACTGGAGAGGCCCAACATGTTAATACTTCTTTAATGCTGGAAAGTATGCAGGAGCTCAAGAAGGAGGGGGGGGGGCAACAAAATTAGGTTCTGCCCCAGGCAGCACATATCCATGCCGCTGCATACAGACAATCCAAATTCATTATACAGACATTATCTTTACGAATTATAAGGCAAAATCTCCGTCTCTGTACCAACTTACCCATTATCACCATAATTGGTCAACTCTCTGTCTTTGTACCAACTTACCCTTAAGGCAGAGGTTCCCAACCCTGTGCCCGCGGGCACCATGGCGACCGCGGAACGATTCGTATGTGCCCGCCTCTCACTATTCGACAGAGACAGAATTTTTTTCATAAACATTATTTTAAAATGTGATTTATTTTTATTCATTTGTTAGAGTTTTAATTTTTTTTTTGACTGCCTAGGTTTATTAAATATGTTCGATACTTGTCCTAACTTGTCTAGCGGCGAGCCAGACTGCACTATTTACGTTAGCCTGGAACGGCTAGTGCCATTTGCACATCACACCTTGTACACGCAGAAAACCCGAAGTGAACGAATGGAACAAACGCCTCGAACTGATCCGATAAACGCTGAAGGCGCCAAATCACAAGGCACATAACTCTGATTGCTTCGGCGATCATCGGCTCACTTCAGGTTTTCCGCATGTACATGGAGTGATGCGCAAAAAGTATTCCCCGCCTTGAACCGCGTTGTTGTCATTGTGATTGCTGCCCTGTTCGGGTCGCGACAGTTAGATTAGAGACTTGTTCGTCAGACGAAACACCAATTAGGAGTTTTCTATAAATAAAAATTAACCGGCTAAAAGCGAGGTGCGTAATTTATTGTATTCATAAGCGATGATCTATTAATAAAACTATTATTATTGAGGAGATAGTTATAGTTCTTGTTATAATATATTTATGCATATAATGCAGAACAGACTTGCGCTATAACATTGATATTATATTGTAGTTCAATTATTATTTTTTTTATTATTTATTTTAGCCCTAAAATGAGTGGACCAAGTAAAAGACAACGAACCTATAATTTTAACACTGACTGGGAGGAATAATATTGTTTCGTTAATTTGAAAAATAAATGCGATTGCTTGTTGTGTGGTAGTAGCATTGCAGTGCTGAAAAACATAACGTTGAACGACACTTTCAGACAAATCATGGCACTTTTAATGTGAATTATCCTCTTAAATCTGAAGTAAGAAAGAAAAAAATTTGTAATCTAAAATCAAGTCTAACAGCACAACAGATTGTTTTCACTAGACATGTGGAAAATTCAAAAAAGGCCACTATTGCTTCTTTCAAAATATCTCACTTGCTCGCAAAAAAGAAGAAACCTTTCATTGATGGTGAGTTGTTTAAGGAACTATTTTTGACTGGTGCGATTGTTTGTTTGATGGATTTTCTAACAAACGTGAGATTGTCTCAGCAATACAAGACTTACAGTTGTCAAATATCACAGTCACAAGAAGAATACATGCAATTTCAACAGACATACAAACTCAGTTAAAAACTGACTTGGAAATATGTGACTGGTTCTTGCTAGAATTTGACGAGTCAACAGATATATCAGACACCACACAGTTAGCAGTTATGGTGAGAATGGTGTTTAGTAACTTCACAGTAAAAGAGGATATGTTACAAATATGTTACCTATGAAAGGACAGACAAGGGGTGAGGATATTTATAATACATTCAAAACATACGCCAAGTCAATAAATATGCCTTTGCACAAGCTGTTTGCAATAACCACTGATGGGGCGCCAGCAATGATGGGTAAAAACAAAGGATTTATTGCCCTCTGCATGAAGGATGATTCATTTTCAAACTTCATGTCCTACCATTATATTA
The DNA here is from genome assembly GCA_002072015.1 of Radix auricularia. Classification (NCBI taxonomy): domain Eukaryota; kingdom Metazoa; phylum Mollusca; class Gastropoda; family Lymnaeidae; genus Radix; species Radix auricularia. Next base: position 220,088 of record MUZC01003858.1, read on the forward strand.
TCCACCAGGAAGCTCTGTGTTGTAAAATTTTGCCATTTGAACACGTCATGAAAATAGTTGCAAAAATAATCAATTCTATTCGAGCAGCTCCTTTGCAACACCGACTTTTCAAGGCCCTGTTAGAAGATACTGAAGATAAAGAACATGATCTTATTCTGCATACTGAAGTACGTTGGCTCAGAAAAGGAAAGGTTCTTACAAGATTTGTGAGTTTAATTGAAGAAATAAAAACATTTATAAACGATAGAAAGGAAAATTATGATGAACTATCTGACTCTGGCTGGCCAGATGATTTGGGATTTCTCACGGACATCATGGAAAAATTGAATTCTTTAAATTTGGAGTTGCAGGGTAAAGACAAAAGCATAGCTGAAATGATAAGCTCTGTAAAGTCATTTAAAGCTAAATTGGATTTGTTGATATCACATCTGCAGATCAATTCTCTCGTGCATTTCCCACATATGAAGAAAATGCTAGGTGACAATGAATTAAATGGGACATTATTTATTAAGCATCTTCAAGAGTTAAAAAAACAGTTTGAAGAGAGATTTTTGCAGTTTAAACATATTGAGCCAATAGTTTCCTTCTGTATCAATCCTTTTACTTGCCAAATAAATGTTATGGAAATAGCCGCATGTATTGCAGATTTTGTTCAAGGTAAGACAGAAGAACTAGAGTTAGAAATTTTTGACCTTAAGAATGATATTTTGCTAAAATCCTTAATGTCAGAGGACTTTTGGAATACAGTGGATAGAGAAAAGTTCCCATTGTTGAAAAAAGCGGCATATAAAATTGAATCATTTTTCAGTTCGACATATTTATGCGAATCATTGTTTTCAAACATGAACTTAATAAAATCAAGATATAGATCTCGACTCACCGATGAGCATCTTTATGATTGTCTGCTAACAGGATCCTAATTATGAAGCTCTGGCCAATGAAATGCAATGCCAAAGATCACATTGACTTTATTATATTTTTTAATTAAATGTTTTCTTTGTATTTGTGTGTTTTGTTTACTTTCTTTACGTTTTGTAAATACATTTCTCTGTGTGTATGCAATTTGAAAAAAATGCCAAATAATTTTATTATTTTGAAACATTTTTGTTTATTATTTATTAATACATTATGACTATAAGAAAATAAATTATGGGAAAATGACAAGTTATGGAAGGAGTTTGTCGATTTAAAATAGGTGGTGCCCGCCACCCTACCGATTTTTTAGAATGTGCTCTAGAGTAAAAAAAAGGTTGGGAACCCCTGCCTTAAGGTCATGATTGGTCAACTCTCCGTCTTTTTACCAACTTACCCTCAAGGCCATGATTGGTCAACTCTCTGTCTTTGTACCAATTTACCCTTAAGGCCATGATTGGTCATCTCCACCTTTGTACCAACTTACCCATTATCACCATAATTGGTCAACTTTCTGTATTTGTACCAATTTACCCTTAAGGCCATGATTGGTCATCACCACCTTTGTACCAACTTACCCATTATCACCATAATTGGTCAACTTTCTGTATTTGTACCAATTTACCCTTAAGGCCATGATTGGTCATCTCCACCTTTGTACCAACTTACCCTTAAGGCCATGATTGGTCAACTCTTTCAGCACTGTTTTGACCACTTGTTCATTGTTGCACAAACTCTTAAAGTCAGAGTTCACGATGCCTTGACTCTTGGCCACTGCAGCCAGGCGAGTTTCGTTTGGCACAATTAGGGCCACCACATTATCCTGATTGCTGTGGGCCACAATGCAGATCTGTTCAACCAATGGGCACATCTTCAGGACAGTCTCAATTTGGGCCAAGGAAATGTACTCCCCATGTTGGAGTTTAACCAGATCTTTCTTACGGTCTGAAGGAGAAAATTTTGATTTTTTTAAAAAAAATTTCATTAATTTATTAATATTAAAGTATGTAGAGAGTGAGTATTTATTTTAAACTGACTGATAACAAAGCAGTGTTGTTAGAAAATGTAGGGTACCGGAGAAAAATGTGTAAGACTATGAAATATATATTACATGATTGTTTAGAAAAATGTATGAGTTTGTAAAAAAAAATTAAATGAGTATAGTACAGAATACATCTCCATAAACAGATAGAAGGAAGACAAGCCAGTAACAAAAGACAAATATAATTATAGTCTTACAAAAAATATTTCTTTTTTTTTTTTTAAAAGTTAACATTTCTTTAACTTTAACAATTTGTGTAGGTTCAGTGCTTATTTTTGTAACAGCGTAATTCATGATTTGAACTTCAAACCTTTAGTTATCAAGCTCACATATCACACACATAAATCCCACCCACCAATAATCTCATACACATAAATCCCTCTCACCAATAATCTCACACACATAAATCCAACTCACCAACAATATCACACACTTAACTCTAAAAGTCGCAAAGCGCCGTAATGCGTCTCTTCCGGTTATCCGTAAAGCGTCGTAATGCGTCCCTAGATACCACTCTCGTTAGAAATGAGATCTCGGAAAGTAAAAACTCTTCAATGCTTGAAAAATGATGTATTTGACTTCCGGCAATGGCGGCCGTTGCCCGCGCTAGTGTTATCGCCCGATTCACGATGTTTTTTGGTAGTTTTAACAGGTTTTTTTTCGAAGATACGTTTTCGCTATACTTTATTACTAAAATAATAGTACTAAACTACAGGTAAATATTGTTTTAAACACAGTACGGTCTTTTGGATGCGTAAAATAACCATTCTTAGCCAAAAAAATGAAGTCAGTATGACAATAATATTATAAATGGATTTTACGCAAATTTTTTAATTTCATAACCGGTTGATCGTAGTACGGGAAATCCTTACGGGACTGAGGCGGAAGTTTATTGCAAACCCTTCTGCGACTTTAACTCTTTCGCTGCGGAATTTTTTTAACGAAAAAATGTACATTATTTTCAAAAGTAAAAAAAAAAGTGAGAGGTTGGTTTTTTAAAAAAAAATATTTAAAATATTATTTTTAGGCTTATAGGGATAAATTTGGTATCAAATGAAAGGTAATTGAATGGACTATGCATTTTTGAACTTGTTTCTTTGATTTAAATAAAAAACTAACATAAAAGAAACTATAAATGTGAAAATATTACAACAAAAATCACTAAATTTAAGAGAAAAAATTCTCAGAAGGCAACTTTATGTTAGTGCTCCATAAAATCATTAAAATTTAATGCAAAAATCAAATATGTAACACAAATAGGCATTTGTATGTTTATAAATGTACAAAAGAACCACAAAAATTAATTTTGAATTATGTCTCATGATGTAGCTTAAAATTTTAAAAAATTAAAATTTTATACATTTATACTCAGTAATTCAATCAGATGAATATTTACACTGATGCAGAAAACTTTAAAAAAATCTATTTACATATTGTTCTTTGATTCATAGTTTGGCCACAGTGTGCCATTTCTTGAAACAGTCTTTGGGGTGTAGGTGCGGTTGTTCAGGACAGTCCATACAGATAAAATGTGTCCGGGCTGGCTTAGTTGAGGTACTACACACTCTGCACCGCCTGTCCTGTTTTGCATAGTCTATCAAGTGCCTTCCCCCTTCCAACCGTGGGATTGGGTTAGCCCTTGGACGGCCTGGCAAAGGCATTTTCCTTTCCTTTTCTTTGGCTGGCATAATTGACGATCTTATCTTATCTTATATGTTACAGACGCTCCTTCTGTACAGAAGATTATTGCGTCCTACGTATTTCTATGGTTTGTGTTTAGTCCTGTATTCTTACAAGAGTTTTAAAAGATGATCAAGTGGTGGCTTTCCTGGTTTCTTCAGGCAACCCATTCCACGCCCGAATACCGGACGGAAAGAAAGAAAACTTGTATGTGTTTGTTCTTGCATATGGAATAAGAAAGGTGTTTTTATCTTTATGTCTATTTGAGGGTTGTATTAGGTTATCTTTGTGTTGTATTTCTAAATTAGAATTAATTGCCTTATGTATAATTACTAATTTACTCTTGGTTCTTCTATCCTCTAGTGTTTCAAGGTTTAATGATTTAACTAATGGTGTTACTCTTGTCAGTTTTGAATATTCTCCAGTAATGAATCTGGCAGCTCTTTTTTGTATTTGTTCTAACTTATCAATATTTTCTTTGGTGGATGGGTCCCATACTGAAGATGCATATTCTAGTATAGGTCTCACCAGGGTGAGATAGCATTTTAGTTTTATATCTTTGTTACATTTGTAAAAGTTTCTTTTTATAAAGCCTAAGGTTTTGTTTGATTTTTTAATAACTTCATTGACATGGGGATTCCAAGATAGTTTCTCATTTATTATGACTCCTAAGTATTTCGCATCTTTAGTTTGGGTTAGTTCTTTTCCATGAATGAAATATTTTGAATTTATTTGTTTCTTTTTCTTTGTTACTCTTAGCAGTTGACATTTTTCTGGGTGGAAGGACATACTCCAGTTAGTTTCCCATTTTATTAATTCATCTAAGTCTTTTTGTAAAATTTTGCTATCTTGTTCTGACTTGATTGTTCTATAGATTATACAATCATCAGCAAATAACCTAACTTTAGTTCCTGTTGAGATATTGTTGGGTAAGTCATTTATATAAATTAAAAATAGTAAGGGACCTAGGACAGTTCCTTGTGGAACTCCTGAGTTAACCTTTATTGGTGTAGATTTAGAACCATTAATTATTACAGTTTGCTCCCTACCCAATAGGAAATCTTGGATCCAGTGATGTAAGGGACCTGAGATTCCAAAGTATTTAAGTTTTTTGAGTAAACTAAGGTGGTGAACTTTGTCGAATGCTTTTGAGAAGTCTAGTAATATTGTATCTATTTGATCATTATTATCTAAGCCTTTTGATAGATCATCTATTAGGCCTATCAATTGTGTTTCACATGATCTGTTCTTTCTAAAGCCATGTTGGTGTGGGCATAGGGCATTATATTTGTCAAGGTGGTTAACTATTCTGCTATATATTATGTGTTCCAGTAATTTACATGTGATACTAGTAAGTGATACAGGTCTGTAATTACCAGGGTCTGACTTATCACCTTTCTTAAAGAGCGGCGTTACATAGGCTAATTTCCAATCCTCGGGCACTTT
>MUZC01003858.1:247187-260956 GCA_002072015.1 Radix auricularia
AAACTAAAAAGTAACTATCAAAGAATCATTTTCAGATTTTGCACAGATACATTTCAAAGACGCAAAAAGCCTTGAAATAGTTATCGTAGAGAAACTGGAATCTAATAGCATACCACTATCCGACTGTCGGTCACGATGTTATGACAATGCTTCTGTAATGACCGGGAATGTATCCGGCCTTCAACAGCGAAAATGTGCTAGAAATCACAAAGCATTGTTCATCAACTGTGACAACCACAGCTTAAAATTTAGCAAGAGTACACTTAACTAAACATGATCCAGTTGTTTTCACGTTTTTTGGAACAGTTAAAAGTATACATTTATGCTTTCTCCCTTTCAACAACTCGTTGGGAAAAAAATAAAAAAAGAGTTGTGCCAATCACAATGAAGAGGGAGTCTGAAACACGTTGGATTGCACGATCAGAAGCTGTTATAGCAATTTATGAAGGACTAGATGACATGGCAGGGCTGTTGGAAAAATTATCAGAACATACAAATATGACGCCTGACACCAGAAGTGATGCAGAAGCTTTGCTGATAGGTATATAAAACGTTAACTTCCTAGATTTTAAACATTTCTGGAACATCATACTTGATAAAATTGATAGTGTCCAGAAACGGTTCCAGAATCCAACTGTGAGTTTCAAGGAAGCTTAATCTGATCTTGAATCGCTTGAGCAAGAAATTGTCAACATTCGTGTTAGTTTGAGCCATGTTGCGGTAGACAATGGGAAAGAAGATGCACAACTTGGAGAATCGAGTTTGACAGAAGATTAGACGACATCGGAGGATGCCTTCGAGAATTAAAAAGAGATGCAGAACTTTCTCCATAAGAAGAAATTGCACCTGTTATGAACAGCGAAATTGATAAACTCCAACAGGAGATATCAATACGGATTTTACGTCTTAAACAACCTAAACAACAAATTTGGATTTTTACTAGACGTCAAATCTCTTCTAGCTGAAACAACAGTCGATACGCTTCATTAAAATTGCTTAGATTTGGCTAATTTCTACGAATTGTGTACAGAAATCAAAGACTAAAAAATGATGCTCAGTACCCGGACTGAAGTTCTACCGGAAACTACTTTGGATCTTCTCGATTTTATTGTTTCTTATGGAGATGACGTATTTCCGAATCTGCGCATTTCACTTCAAATACTTCTAAAAATTGCTGTTTTAAAAGCTGTGAGCGGTCCTTCAGCAAAGTAAACCTTATTTTGTCTTAATTACGTGCTTCAATACATCAAGATCGTCTGGATGATCTTGCACTCCTTAGCATTGAAAGAGAACACTTGAGAATATCAATTTTAACAGCGAGATTGACGACATTCAAATCAAGGAAGATCAATTTATTTTATGTCTATTTGAGTCATGTATAATTAGTAGAGTATTTTTTTTTCAAATAAATTGTTTATAATCGTATAGAGAATTATTAGTCTGTATTGTATTTCATTAAAATATCATTTGCTTCAAAAAAATGAACCATATAAACCGTAAAATTTCAAATTTTTCTTGGGGGCTCAGTGAGCCCCCAGAATTTTTCGGTTTGTCAAGGGGCGCAGAATTTGTGTCTTGCCCCCGGGCGCACATGACCCTAGCTACGCCACTGCCCAAATGACCTACTTTGTTTTTGGTTGACTCATAAGTATCTCAACCACCAACTCCCACAACCTAAATAACCTACTTTGTTTTTGGTTGACCCCCAAGTATCTCAACCACCAACTCCCACACCCCAAATGACCTACTTTGTTCTGGTTGACTCCCTAGGATCTCAACCTCCAACATTGACATCACAGTGATTCCGTCGGGGACTTTGATCTTTATTTTGTTCAGCTGGGCAGTGGTACAGCCCATGACTATGACGTGTGTCACACTTGGGGTCAGGGGCAACACTTCCTGTAAAATAAAGTGACCATTATGAGGGGTGAATGTGTGCGGAATCTAAATACATGACCAGTTTTTTTGTTTTTTTTATCTCTATTACCTGGAAACACGTCACACCAACAAATGCAACAAGAGACAACAATTTAGCACAACAGAGATTAAACATAAACATTTTAGCACAACAGAGATTAAACATAAACATTTTAGCACAACAGAGACTAAACATAAACATTTTAGCACAACAGAGACTTAACATTAACATTTTAGCACAACAGAGACTATACATAAACATTTTAGCACAACAGAGACTAAACATAAACATTTTAGCACAACAGAGACGTAACGTATACATTTTAGCACAACAGAGACATAACATAAACATTTTAGCACAACAGAGACTAAACATAAACATTTTAGCACAACTGAGACTAAACATAAACATTTTAGCACAACTGAGACTAAACATAAACAAGCAAGGCAAAGATCATGACGATAAACTTAAGCATGAAATATGATGTGGAACCTGATAAAACCAGGTCATTCAACACTCTATCAACATTTAAAACTCTCATAAAAAGGTAAGACTAGGCATAAACACTGGATAAGCATAAGATCTGATAATCTTCTGTATAGGAGGAGCCTCTGCAATAGTTAAGACATTTAACCAACTGAAAAGGAAAGCATTCATACCGTCAATACTCTTGAAAACATGGAGACAGTGTATTGAAAGTTGATAGAACAGAGAAGAGCTTGGAGAAACTAAATTGACCAGCAACAGTGACACGCTTGACAAGGGAAACCCAGAGGATAGACCATGATGACATCACTACTCTTGTTGACTCACCTGGAACTTGGGAAATAGTTCAAGGCTTGTGATGACCCTGGCTACTTGGGTTTCATTAATGCCGTGAATGATGGCATCGATGCCGAGAGTGGCATACAACGTCACAACTTGAGTGGGGAAATAATTAATAATAAAACACAATATTTATGTGGAATTAGTCCCCTAAAAAACCAGTAAACCCTTACAATGAAGTGGAATAATTAATGCATTAAAAATGAAACTTAATAACAATAAGAAACGTGTGTTAAGACTTTTCAAAATATGTTTTTATTTCCATACAATAGCAACTAAGTAAAATTTAAATGTACATATTTTAAGGTCATTAAGAGGAAATCAGAACTTCTATTATTTTAACAGAGACAACACCCCCCACACACCCATTTTTACCCAGCAACAAATAACCAATCTTCCCACATTATTGGATCTACATTTGTGATGGATTATGTCTTGTAATATTCTTTCAATTAATTGTAAGTTGACTGAAGGAATGCAGCAATCACAAGTGTACACGTACACTATCCTAAATGACTTGTACTCACCTGGGAAATTATACCTGAAGCAGATCTGGGATTGTACTCACCTGGCAAATTATACCTGAAGCAGATCTGGGATTGTACTCACCTGAGAAATTATACCTGAAGCAGATCTGGGATTGTACTCACCTGGGAAATTATACCCGAAGCAGGTCTGGGATTGTACTCACCTGGGAAATTATACCTGAAGCAGATCTGGGATTGTACTCACCTGGGAAATTATACCTGAAGCAGATCTGGGATTGTACTCACCTGGGAAATTATACCTGAAGCAGGTCTGGGCGGCTATCATCCATTCAGCCCTGGTTTCTGCAAAGATGACCAGCTTTGTCTTGGGTGTTTGTTTCAAGGCTATCAAGCCATTGCCAAAATGGAGGATTCTCTTGGCCACCTCATTGTAAGTCTCCCACTGATAGCTGCCCAAGACAAGCTGGAGATATACAACATTAAAATGCCAGCTAGATTCCTAGATTATATTAGAAAATATACAGGGATTTCGGAAAGAACAATATTGCTATGCCACCTTTTTTAAAATCCCTGATAGCTATTATATAATGGTAAATTCAACATGAATGTCTTCCTCTTTAAGCCTTGCATTAAATCTCTTACTTTCTTAAAGAGTTTCCCATTGGGCTGTAGTTCCTCTTCCTCACTGAGCACCTCCCTGGTCCCAAGACACGGGTTATTGGAGTAGAGTTTACAGGCCCTGGTGAAGAGGTCGTCCAGCGTCTTGCACTCGGGGAACATGGATGTGGTCAGACCAGTTATTGGAACATCCACAGATCTCCATGGATCTGATGGTTTACCTGACACTGGTGTTGCCTGGAGTTGATGAAAGAAGTGAACTGGCATTAAAAAAACTTAGGCCAATGATTAAAAGAGTTTTTTTTTAAAGTAAAGTCAACCAATCAACCTGCTGAGTTATGTTAACAATAATAATTCATTAATGATCAAAATGATTTTTTTTCATTTGAGATTTGGTTTGATTTATCTGTAAAAATATTTTCTTGTTCCTTGTCTTTGTGAGGAACGCAGGACTCTGTGTTAATTTCACCATAAAGGCCTACATGTGAATGAACCAAATGAATTCACAGAACAAAGAACTGACTGTTACTATCTACACTGGCCAAAACATTGACTGGTACTATCTATTATCTACACTGACCAAAACATTGACTGGTACTATCTATACTGACCAAAACATTGACTTGTTCTATCTATACTGACCAAAACATTGACTGGTACTATCTATACTGACCAAAACATTGACTGGTACTATCTATACTGACCAAAACATTGATTGGTACTATCTATACTGACCAAAACATTGACTTGTTCTATCTATACTGACCAAAACATTGACTGGTTCTATCTATACTGACCAAAACATTGACTGGTTCTATCTATACTGACCAAAACATTGACTGGTACTATCTACTGTCTACTATCTACACTGGCCAAAGATTTGACTGGTCCTATCTACTTTGGCCAAAGCATTCACTGGTACAATCTACATTGGCCGAAGCATTGACTGGTACTATCTATACTGACCAAAACATTGACTGGCACTATATACTGTCTACTATCTACACTGGCCAAAGATTTGACTGGTCCTATCTACTTTGGCCAAAGCATTGACTGGTACTATCTACATTGGCCAAAGCATTGACTGGTACTATCTACATAAGCCAAAGCATTGACTGGTACTATCTACATTGGCCAAAGCATTGACTGGTACTTTCTACATTGGCCAAAGCATTGACTGGTACTATCTACATTGACTTAAGCATTGACTTAAGCATCTCTTAAGTAGCCTGTGCTCAACATTTTGAAAATAAAATGGAGTTGAGACTTGAGACTGTTTATGGCAGATTCATATTACCTAGCTGCCGCTACAGGGCCACATTAGTAGCACTCCATGATATCTACTATCCACAGACTCACTTTAAGTCTTCTTGACTCCTTTAAGACATGATCCGGTCTTTGCACTATGTAGTAGGGGATAAATGTGATGAGATCGTAGACAAAAGACACAGCCTTCAGGGCGTACACCAAGGTGGTCACCACAAGTTCTGACGACATGGCACGTCTGTTGTGGTCAGCCAGCAAACAGAACCAGATCGGCACACACTCTCCTAAGTCAGCAAAGCACTACAGCCCAATATACAGCATGGGGGAGAGATAAACTGGAAGTTATCCACAGACGGTAAACCTGCATAGAGAAAAAGTTGATAAGGTCAAGTGAGTGATCAAGGGTGGTACAAGTTGAGAACCCTTGCTATGTTTTCCCATGTGTTATCTTGGCATCAAAACACTTGAGACTGTGATTTCATGAGATAGTCACTGCATGCAAACTGAAGTCATGTCACTAAACCTCTCTGCAAAAGTACAAAGGTAGATAAGTTGTGCTGCATAGAATTTTCAAATTCATTATTTGTTAAAAGATAGTTTTTATTTAAGCTAACATCAATCGGTGAATCAGACTAGTGGTACATATTTTTTTCCTCTATTCCTTTTGCCCTTGTTGGATCCTGGTTTGTCCCAGGATCTCGGCAAAATCTAACAAGTATATTAAGTATGATTTAATTTATTGGGTTTTTTTTAATTAAAGAACAGTAATATTTTTAGTTAAAAGTAAATGAAGCACTACAAGAGTGAACAAAAAATGTTTGTTTTCGTATGGACAAGGCAATTCCCAATCACTACACTACTTTGATTTATGGACAGATATTCACATTCAAAATGTAATAAAATTTTAAAATGTTGAGTTTTTATTTTATTATGAAACTGTAACCAGGCAAAAACCCAGAATGCTCCAGCACACACTGAGGGAATCACTTATGCAGATTAAATAGAAAATGTGAAAATGTTACTTGTTTTTAAAGTGCCAGTTATTAATTGACTAAATGTTTAGCACAAATAGTCAATGATGATGTAGGCAGTCCTAAAATATTTCTAATAAACCTGATGTCACAGGTTGTTAAAAGATTAGTCTAAGACAGGGGTCTCATAACTATGGCCCCCAGGCCAGACGCGGTCCACAAGGCCCTCTCATCAGGCCCCTGGGGGCCTTTTAATCTTAAAAAAAATTATATTTCACCTGTAGTTTACCACAAAACTTAGTTGTTGGGGGGTTAGAAGTCGTCCCCAAACTGTTGTTAGACAGTTAATGTGGCCCTCTGGCAGAAAAGTTTGGAGACCCCTGGTCTAGGATATGGAATAAACTGTAAACTGTAAGCCTAATCAATGTGGCCAAAATTACATTGAAGTTTAAGACACAGTTAAAAGTTAAAAACATAGTGACTTACTTAGATAAATCAATGTACCTGACCTAATCAATAAAACTACTTTCTTGTGTGACCAAAGAAACTTCTCAGCCGTCAACAGTCAGATAACAGGTACAGGGGTCAAAGCCCAATTCACAGCTGAGTTCGTTTTGATATCATTTGAAAACTGGCTCAGCTCTGTGTATCAGATATATCAAAGTACAGGCAGCTAAATGTGTCTGTTGATTCTTTATGACATTGTATTTTAGTGCCTAGAGTTGTATATGCCAGTGGTGTCCCTGCTAGCGTGGTCAGTGGTGGTTGTATTGTGGTCAGTGGTGTATTAGTGTTTGTATTGTGGTCAGTGGTGGTAGTAGTGTTATGCTGTGGTCAGTTGTGGTCAGTGTAGGTAGTAGTGTTTGTATTGTGGTCAGTGGTGGTAGCAGTGTTCGTATTGTGGTCAGTAGTGGTAGTAGTGTTGTGCTGTGGTCAGTGGTTGTAGTAGTGTTGTGCTGTGGTCAGTGGTTGTAGTAGTGTTTGTATTGTAGTCAGTTGAGGTTGCAGAGTTTGTATTATGGTCAGTGAACGTAGTAATGTTTGTATTGTGGTCAGTGGAGGTAGTAGTGTTTGTATTGTGGTCAGTAGTGGTAGTAGTGTTGTGCTGTGGTCAGTAGTGGTAGTAGTGTTTGTATTGTGGTCAGCTGTGGTAGTAGTGTTGTATTGTGGTCAGTGGTGGTAGTAGTGTTTGTATTGTTTTCAGTGGAGGTATAATAGTGTTTGTATTGTGGTCAGTGGAGGTAGTAGTGTTTGTATTGTGGTCAGTAGTGGTAGTAGTGTTGTGCTGTGGTCAGTAGTGGTAGTAGTGTTTGTATTGTGGTCAGCTGTGGTAGTAGTGTTGTGCTGTGGTCAGTGGTGGTAGTAGTGTTTGTATTGTTTTCAGTGGAGGTATAATAGTGTTTGTATTGTGGTCAGTGGAGGTATAATAGTGTTTGTATTGTTTTCAGTGGAGGTATAATAGTGTTTGTATTGTGGTCAGTGGAGGTAGTAGTGTTTGTATTGTGGTCAGTAGTGGTAGTAGTGTTGTGCTGTGGTCAGTAGTGGTAGTAGTGTTGTGCTGTGGTCAATGGAGGTAGTAGTGTTGTGCTGTGATCAGTGGTTGTAGTAGTGTTTGTATTGTAGTCAGTGGAGATAGTAGTGTTTGTATTGTAGTCAATGGTCTATTAGTGTTTGTATTGTGGTCAGTGGTGGTACTAGTGTTTGTATTTTGGTCAGTAGTGGTAGTAGTGTTGTGCTGTGGTCAGTGGAGGTAGTAGTGGTGTGCTGTGGTCAGTGGAGGTAGTAGTGTTTGTATTGTGGTCAGTAGTGGTAGTAGTGTTTGTATTCTGGTCAGTGGAGCTAGTAGTGTTTGAATTGTGGTCAGTGGAGGTAGAAAAGTTTGTTGGACTGTGAGTCCAGAAGACAGATCTAATACAACATTTTTGAACTGTTAGACCAACAGACAGATCGAATACAACATTGTTGGAATGTGAGACCAACAGACAGATCTAATACAACATTGTTGAACTGTTAGACCAACAGACAGATCTAATACAACATGGTTGAACTGTTAGACCAACAGACAGATCTAATACAACATTGTTGAGCTGTTAGACCAACAGACAGATCTAATACAACATTGTTGGACTGTTAGACCAACAGACAGATCTAATACAACAATGTTGGAATGTGAGACCAGCAGGCAGATTTCCCCCATGAGAATTTTTTTTTAAATTAATAATAACAGAGAACCACTTGGGAAAAAAAAGAGACCGTGAGTTTTCCCAACGTTTGGTGGGCAGTCCTCCTGTGTATGGTCAGAACTTTGGTTGATCAGATGTACAACAGGACATTGTGCTCACACTTGGCGGGAGTGGTTGTGACGTGATTTATTGTAATAAATGATCGGAATGCGTGTCGTGAGTTGTGTTTGGCAGCTGGCCAGTAACGCCCTACACTCTACAACTTGGAACCCTTATTGCAGTGATGGAACCCCCATTGCAATGATGGCGAACCTATGATTGCACTGCCTTTTAACTCATGGGCCTGTTGGGCATTTGCTCGGGGGCTCATGAGCATAGGGGCCCCATGGGAATATGTTTATCTATATATATTATGTACATTTATTTTTATTCCTGCAAGGCCAAGGGGCCCAACACTATTTCTTTGTATGCCACAAACGGCGCGCAGAGCCTCATCAGCTGGCACGCAGAGCCTCATCAGCTGGCACGCCGAGCCTCATCAGCTGGCACGCGACTAAAGTATTACTTCCGTAATCAAACAACTTTGCTGGCACTTTGTTGGCATTTTGCTCTAAATAATTAGGTTTTAATTAAACTTTGGTCACGCGGCCCCAAAGCAAATGATGTATCAATGAAACCAAACATAGATCTACTTACGTTTACAAATGTGGACGATTGGTAACTAATAACTAACTAACACAAATGAATTCAATCCCACGCACTCAGATGCTTGCGATGTCATTCAGAAAGCTACATGCTATAATATCAACATACCCACCAAGGGAAGCAATCCGATTCAACTACACGATAGTTCCGAATGGGTCTGCGGTAAATCCTCTGACTGCACTGTGACTGTGACAATGGTTAGAAACATAAGCATTACGACTACACCGCCAATGTGGGCGAGACTTATCACCACCAACAAGCAGACACACTTTTCACCTGGACCTCAACAAGTCCAAGGTTTCCTTCGAGTTATATTATTATTACCCCCACCCCCTGACACACCACGCAGAATACAAGGACAGACAAAATGAATTACAGTTCCACAAGGTCGCAGTACAAAGTCCAAACAATCTTCTGTTCCACTCGGCTAGGTAGTTATAGCCCCTGATCGGCGGGTCAAAAATAAAAACAGAAAAAATTAGACTGCAGCAGTACAAGACAAGTCTCTCCTTTCTTCCGAACAGAACCAATTGGACGATGTGAATCCGAGCTCAGGATTGATTCCCGTCCACTGCTGTACAAATTACAAAAAGATGTACAAAGTTTTGGCTGCATATCTTTGAAGTAAACACAACCATTGGGATGTACCCGATGTACACACACAGTTTTGGCCGCATATCTTTAAACACAACCATTGTGATTTACCCCATGTACACAGTTTTCATTCCCACCATTATGAAGTGGATCTAGAGTTTATTTCCAGAATCCCAAGAATAAATGACATGGAGAAGCCAGCCATGTGTCCGGTAATTAGAACAAACAATTCCTGGTTGTACTTTAAGCAGGAGTAAATACAAGCATGCACACTCACCGGGGGGGGATGCTTGTGTGTGGTGCTGTGTTGTGGGTTGGCAGGGCTGCTAACCAGGCAATTAATCAGATTTAATTTTAACTTTTAAGGTTATAGAAAACGTTTATAATTTATATCTAGAGATTGGCCGTTTCTTGGACGCAGTTCCTGAAGGACTCATAAATAAAATGAGAGTATAAGTAAGTATGTTATGCTTCAAATTTCCAAATTTCCTGTTTTTTCTGACAAGACAATGAAGGCCGTGGATTTAGGCTTTTTAGCGCATTTTCGAGAAGTCGAATGCGCTATTGCACCCGTTTTGTCCGTCCGTCTGTCATCACCCTAGATCTCAGCATCCATAAGTCCTAGACCCATGATGTAAATATGTTTTTTGTATGTCCTGACCTGCCATTTGTGCATCAACACTCAGTTACTCGATCCGTTAAAAAAACCCGTTAAAACTACCAAAAAACATTGCGAATCGAGAGATAACACTGGCGCAGGCAACGGCCGCCATTGTCGGAAGTCGAATAGCGTGCAAAAAGTATTAGTTTTTTTTTTTGTTGACGTCATTAGAATATGTGTAAAAGTTTAGAGAGTTTTACGTCATCATTTGTGGTGACTTCAATCAAGATCTTAGCGGCCCAGGGGCAGAAATTGAAAACTTTTTCGAAACAAGCTTCAACATTCAACTACTTTCAACAAGATTGGCAACCACGATCTATAAAACAACAATTGACGGAGTATTTGGGCGATTAGCTGATTACAATTTAGAATGTTTCATTTATGAGTCCTATTTCAGTGACCACAAACCACTTGTAGTTAGATTAAAGAGAAAATAAAAAAATTTAAAATGTAAAGAAATGACTTTTAAATTTAAAAAAATTCAGGTATATTCATTACACAAGAAAATTCATAAATATGTCTAAAATCTAAACACAATTACTGATAACTACATAATGCTGTTATCTAACATAAGTACTGATACATAATACGAAAATGCGCTAACACGTCCTGAGTCCAAAAAGGGACCAGGCTTAACATGATTTTTTTTTAAACGTTCATTTAAAATAAGAATCTTGTTTTGTTTTGTATCAATACGATATTTGGCTATTGGCTCCGTAGAAGGGGTAACAGCTAGCAGTATCGCGTGTGTTAGGTCAGTGAAAGGGGTAACAGCTAGCAGTATCAGGTGTGTTAGGCCAGTGAAAGGGGTAACAGCTAGCAGTATCAGGTGTGTGAGTTAGTAGAAGGGGTAACAGCTAGCAGTATCGCGTGTGTTAGGTCAGTGAAAGGGGTAACAGCTAGCAGTATCAGGTGTGTTAGGTAGGTCAGTGAAAGGGGTAACAGCTAGCAGTATCATGTATGTTAGGTAGGTCAGTGAAAGGGGTAACAGCTAGCAGTATCAGGTGTGTTAGGTCAGTGAAAGGGGTAACAGCTAGCAGTATCAGGTGTTGGGTCAGTAGAAGGGGTAACACCTAGCTGTATCAGGTGTGTTAGGTCAGTAGAAGGGGTAACAGCTAGCAGTATCGCGTGTGTTAGGTCAGTGAAAGGGGTAACAGCTAGCAGTATCAGGTGTGTTAGGTCAGTATCAGATGTGTTAGGTCAGTAGAAGGGGTTACACCTAGCTGTATCAGGTGTGTTAGGTCAGTAGAAGGGGTAACAGCTAGCAGTATCAGGTGTGGGGGTATTTGGGTCAGTCGGTTTGCAATTTGGTAATTAAGTTGCAAACCATTGGAAGGTGCGACTACTGTCAGCAAAACAAGACCAACGGTTTCAATAATTGGCATGCAATGTAAAAGACAAAACGAGGAACGTGCATCACCTTAAAACTAATAGTTACACCATGCATCGGGGAGAGCTGCAGCTTGCCATCAAATAGCTCGAGGCAGGGAGTGGGCGCGACTTCTTGAAGAGATGGTCACCAAACAAGGACAAAAGCATCTGTCCGTCAACGATAACACATTTGTCAGTAAACAAAACATCCGCCTGTTTACAATAACACTATTCATCGGAAAAAAACTCCAATTAATATAAGGTGTCTCCTCCATCTCACTCCCAACCTCCACCCCCTTATCCGTTATCCCCCAAAAAACAAAAGCCAAAGTGTTGACTAATTGTCCATCTTTCAACACAGCGAGTTTCAACTATTGATTAATGAGGAATTAATCAATTAACTATTTATAATGAAGGTTGCGGGCGGCGTGTTCAGATCTATATATAAAAAGGAGTTAATCCAGTGTCTTGTTGACAGCTGTCCAGAGATCCCATACGTTAATACACATACCAGCTCTTCTACTTCTACCACGCTAGCACGTTCTTTTATAAGTCAATTTGAAACAACTCCACAAAGCCTAGCTAGTATAGATTACACATACAGACAGAAAGGGGGAAATGAATGTACTAGACCTCAGTCGTTTAGAAAGTAGGAAATGTGTGAATAGAGTGCGACATTTGTATAACCCGGTTCTATTTAACTTGGCCTGTCTGTCCGGCCTCCAGTCAATGTTTAAGCAGTGGCGTAGCTAGGGGGGCGGAGGGGGCGGTCCGCCCCGGGCGGCACTCATTCAAAGGGCGGCATTTGTGGGCATTTGAAAAATAAACCCAGATATTTCCGAAAACCGCCCCTTTTCTTTTGAAGGGAGAAAACCATAGTAAAAAAAAAAAGAATCTAAATTTTGAGTTTAAATTAACGGATTCGTGCAACATTTGTTTGATTACATAGTGGTTGTTATAACTAACGCAGAACATATTAAAAATGTTAAGTCCCTTTTAAAAAAGGTAACTATTTGTTTGCAAAATTAAGCGGTATACGTCACAGATGGCATTTTTATAAGAAAACTGCACACACACAAAAAAAAAAAACACATCACCGCTGGTGCCAATATATGTAGTATTAATATCGCACGACAAATTTAGCGTGGAATTTCGACATTCGCAGAATGATGCACTAACAAGTATCTACATGACATGGTGGTTCAAATATTGTGTTTAAATAGCAAGTAGTAAATTATATTACTGTTTCAGGTTTTATAAAATTAATGTAAGGTAACTTATTAAAAATTAAATTTAGTATGTTTTTATTGCATTAAAGTATCACATATAGCTTGTATTTTTCATTAATATTTGGTTATTCATTAAAAATGAACGATTATTCATTTCTCCATTAATAAACACCACAATAACATAAATAATTCCGAAAAAGACATACTTAAAAATTACAAGCGTTTGAAGTAACTTGTAAAACGAGATCAGATGCTGGAATTTTACGCAGTTCATGGCAATCTTTTACTTTTCTATGGTGTCTAAATTTATGGGAACCCGTCTTTTTTAAATTAATGCAAACTATGCAAACCCATTTGACGTAACAAAGATATGTGCTAATACAGAACGCTGTTACAGAGAGTTGGAGATATCGACCAGATACCAAGTTAAAGGGAGAAAAATATGAGTGGAGAAAATTCAGAAGACGTGGTTCTATCTTAAGAGCAAGAAGTACAATGAGAACTGTATTTATCCATAGATAAAAGAAAATAAAAGAACGAGGTGATGAGTTACATGTCCTTGCAAGAAAATATTCGTGTTTAAACTACACCATCTAGGATTCTAAATGAAGAATTTGAACATCAATTAAATTTCTTTATTTACAATGATAAAGAAATGTTCGAGATTGAAAGAGAAAGGATCCAGGTTTTTATGACAGTACACGGGGCCGGTCTTAGCTATTGCGGGCCCCTATGCAGCTTAGTATGCAAAACTGATTGCGTTGGCCCCAGTTTGGGTAGGGATAAGGTATTAATAAGGATAATAAGTGAAAATTAAGATATGAAAGCGCTGGGCCCACTGCAACCGCATAGGTTGCAGGAGCCTAAGACCAGCCCTGGCTGTACCTACACTACAAGAAGAGGCATTATGTAAAAAAAGAGGGGAAATATCCTCTTGATC
>MUZC01003858.1:261129-287894 GCA_002072015.1 Radix auricularia
AAAAATATGTTTACATACTGATGTATACAATTTCTTTTTTTATTAAAAAAATATTTATAAATAAAAAATAAAAGCATATTAAATTTTAATGTTTTTGGGTATAAATTTGGAATACCTTTTGTATCATTTGGGGTGGGGGGGGACCTGTGACTCTATAACTTTCTTTTGGCCTTCTAAACAATTATCTTGTATTTTTATGATGTGTATTTATAGGTTTATCCTCTTATGTGGCCTCTTTTATTATTGCTTGCATAAATAGGGAATGCAATGGTAAAATTGTTCCCCACCTTTTACAATGTACTTCGTTTCAATTACAATTATTTATTCCTGCTTATTAATTTATTAAAAACCATCGTAAGATTAACTTAATTAAGAGGCCGTCCATAAATGACGTCACGTGATTTCGGCTGATTTTTCACACCCTGCCCCCTCGTCACACGGCGTCACGAAACGAAAACTTGGACCCATTCCTCAATGTGACGTGCTAAAGTCCCCCCTCCCCCCATACAAGCGGTATTTTGTATTTGAAAATGAGCATTTTTAAAATCATTTTTGTTTGTTTGGTCATTTAAATATGTTTTTAGTTTAAGGTTGCACTCTAACATCGTAACACGCGTGAAATCACGTAAGTCGTCATTGAAAAAAGTATGGGTAATCATATGTTTTAGTGTAGCTATTATTTAAAGTTGCGCGTTTTGAATGACATCAAATGTGTGTCTCCCCCCCCCTGGTGCGTGACGTCATTTATGGGCGGCCCCTAAAAGGGTGGCATATTGGAGACCACCCCGGGCGGCAAAAGCTCTAGCTACGCCACTGTGTTTAAGTATTATTATCAATATTTTCACCAACTTTCCCTGGTCCAATTCAGTGGTAATTTTTTATTCACATGAATTTCTGGTGATAATGTATCAATTAATTACAGTAAATTAATAAACTATTTAAATAAAATCCTTCGAACTAGTAAGATAATGTTTCCTTATAGGTAGTGTGCTTCAAGTTTGCAAGTGTCCTCTGGTCGACTGGTATATAATGCTCTGGTGAATGCTAGTGCCCCAGTTCTCCCAGTAGTTAACATAACATCTATCCAAGTCCAAGTAATTCCAGGACATAATATAGTTATACGTATAAAGAAAACACTAGTATCCCACGTTGCAAGGGAAATATTTCTATGTTGTACTTGGAGAACAAAGAGCGCCTTTTAAAAGATATTTTCCTTTCAAACATAAAGGGATGGGAAGAGTACTACATGCAAATGATGGGGAAATCTTCTGATGGCGCTAGGCCACTGAAAACCCTACTCTTTAAAGTTTAACTCATGGAACTTTTCATTTTCGATATTTCGAATTAACTTTTCGAACTGAAAAACGTTTTGAGTTATTATCAGGCATAAGATTATTATTTTATTTTTTATCTATCACATTTTTTAATAGCAGTCGAAAAATTTACACCCGTATTTTCTTTTCACCGGTCACTTTACGAAGGATTATAAAGAACAAACATCAAAGTAATGAGTAAACGAAATTTACAGAAAGCAATAATTATGAAGAAATATGAGATAAACAAATTAAACAAGAATTTTCTCGGGGCCAACAAGAAAATGTTTGCCGGGCCGCAGGCAATCCCCGGGTCGTAGTTTATCCGCCCTTGGCCCAGGGCGTACCGCGCATGAAGCCAAACAGAAGTGCATATCAGTGCTGCCAGCGCTAGGTTTTTCAACCTAGATCTAGGTTTTTTTTAACCCTGTCTAGGTTTCTAGGTTTTTTATTTCAAAAATATTCACAATCTAGGGGTTTTTTTTAATTGTTTTTTTTAATAGTAATTATTCGATGTGAACGAAACAAAATAATTAAATACATGCAATCAACATTCTAAATAATTCGATTTTTCACAAATAAAAATAAGCAGTATGTAGCAACAGTATTTTTAGCCGCTCAATGATGTTCCATTATTATAGCTATGGCTCTATGCTACTAAATTCGAAAGGTGGCGCCATCTGTCTGAAAATTTCTGGTACAAGATAAAACAACTTGAAAAGTTGAATGAGCAAAAATATTCAATTTTATTAGACTTTAACTGCTCTAACATTTTCTTCTGTCGGCGATGAGAGAATATACTCTTAAGTATATGCGGTATTGAGTATATGCTTAAGATAATCTAATACAAGACTCAGATAGTCATAGTGAATTTTTTTCCAAGAATGCTGATAAGATTGCCAAAGGATTTATAAAGATGATGACATAAGTGATAAAAAAAATTCAGATGTAAGTATTTTTTTACAAATAGTTATGTAGAATATATTAATAAATGCCAATGCCAACCCGATTTTGGGGAAGGGGCCAATGTAGTCACTTTTGTGAGATTTGTGACAAGGGGGAGGGGTGTTTAAGAACTGTGACGTCACTTTAAAAAAACGCGCAACTTTAAATGAAAGCTCCACTTTAATATTTGATTCCTAACTTTTAGTGAAGTTTAAAATGGCTTCTTACCCTTTACGCTATTGGATTGCACCTTCCATTTACACTAAATACATGCTTGAATAAAAAAATTGACAATAAAAATTATTTGAGACATGCTCTATTTGAAATAAGGGGGTGGGTGAGAAGCTTTGTGATGTCATTTTAAAATATTTTTTTAAGCATGTCTAGGTTTTTTTCTCTTTTTTTTCTTTCTGATCTAAGTTTATTTTGACGTGTTGGCTAGGTTTTTCCTAAAATTGTCGCTGGCAGCACTTGTGCATATATATTAAATACCCCTAGATAAAATATAAGGAAGGTATCCTCTTTCTCGACTCAGTAGCGCCGCGGGGCTGTTGTTTTTCTTTCATGGTCAGGATAAGGGGCTTGGGGGGATATCCTCAAAACTGTAATTTGATTTGTTGTTCTTGTTGTGTATATCTTCGAGTGGGGTCTATTTAAATTCAAAATGTTGAAGAGCTAAAAAGGTTTGTCTGCGAATGAAAGTTACAATTTCCCTCTCCCCAAAATCACAAGCAATAAGTTAAGTCCGACGAAATAAACCTGTAAATCTGTTACTGTATTCTAAAAGTATATTTTTATCATTTTAGAAAACTGATAAAATTGAAATCGATAGTGAAAAATAACAACAACCCTTTCTCATTAGACAGGCACACCACACAGAAATGGTTACATGATCCACATTTTTAATCAAACAACATTCCTCTAGTTCACTTGGCAACCCCCGTGTGTCACTGTCACTGTTGATATGACCTTAAGTAAAAAAAAAACCGCCCCCTTCCATACTGACAGTGAAGAATGCATGACAATAAGAGTGAGTGTGAGTTGGTGTTCCCTTGTATTGACACAAATCTGTGGCACATCTCCTACACGTAAAACACGTCTACTACTACATACAGTGGGGGAGTCCATTGACCTGAATGGTGCGCCTCGCTTCGGCTTTTCATTGCTTGTACAGCGTTCTTTAGTACCAACTGTCAGATATAGTACATTGCCATGGCCATGGGTTCTTATTTTCTTATCTAGCCATGACCACAAACTGTGACCAGAGTTCAGTTCCTGTGTTACAGAACAGCGCCACGTGATCAGGCAGTTTGTTGGTTGGCCTTGTCAGAGAACTTACAACAAAAAACCTTATCTCAAAAATATGGAAGGGGAAAAAAAAGGGGGGGGGGGGCTTGTTTAACAAGTTAGGATGATTTTTTAAAGGAAAAGGACAAACTTGTTTGGTTTATCATCATAAAGCTCTTGCGAACTATTCATTTGTGTAATAATAAGTTCTCCGTACATTCTACTGTCTGGTATACCCCACTGTCAGGTCTGGTGTACCACACTGTCAGATCTGGTGTAGCCCACTGTCAGGTCTGGGGTACCACACTGTCTGGTCTGGTGTAGCCCACTGTCAGGTCTGGTGTACCACACTGTCTGGTCTGGTGTACCCCACTGTCTGGTCTGGTATACCCCACTGTCTGGTCTGGTATACCCCACTGTCTGGTCTGGTGTACCACACTGTCTGGTCTGGTGTAACACACTGTCTGGTCTGGTGTACCACACTGTCTGGTCTGGTGTACCACACTGTCTGGTCTGATGTACCCCACTGTCTGGTCTGGCGTACCCCACTGTCTGGTCTGGCGTACCCCACTGTCTGGTCTGGTGTACCCCACTGTCTAGTCAGGTGTACCCCACTGGCAGGCCTAAAATAAAAGAATCAGTCTATCCTCACACAGCTGCTACACACGATTCAATTCTTTGTCAATTCTGTCACAGACGCATCATTCATTAAACACTGCAGTTTACATTAACTTGCAAACAGACTGCACGTCCTCCGAGGCAAGCTTGACCCGCCATAATACATCAACACAGAGGATCCTCTCTTGAAGTTTATGGCTGGTTTTTATTTTTCGGTCTCTTTTTTTTAAATAAGGCAACCAGCCAAATTAACGAATGATGCAACTATATTTAGCCATTTAGATTTAATGCATGCATTTCGTGAGAACAATTAATGTTTACAGCCTTATTTTGAGGATACGTCTCGAATTTGTTGGACTAATTTTGATGTCGTCTTACTTCTCTGAGCAGTGGTCAGATCAAACAACTCTATGAAGCAACAGATCAGATACATGTATGAAGAAACTGATTAAAATAGTGTATGAAGAAAGGGATCAGACAATTTGTAAAGCTAAGGATTAAACAACTGTGTGAAGCAAATTATCAAAGATTTTTGTTTCAAATATTTTTTCACACCAAAGGATCACAAACTAAAAGAATCGCTGAGTCGTGTAGTGTAAGGGTAACTTTGGTATCATCTTGTGTGATCCAGGGTTTCCCATAAACACAGTTTCTAATTCTATAAGGCCATTGATTTCATGAGGCTCAAACTAATATGGGTGAGACAATGGTTGCCACATAGATGGGTGGCTAACAATTAACGATACATAATTCAAGAGCTGTTTGCTTTCTAAAAAAAAAAAGTAGCGACACCATTATTAACTGATATGTTAAAAATAGTAAGTGACATGCTGACATCCAGTCCAAAAATATCCTCATGTAAGTTATTACTAGTACAAGATGTTGAACATTCCAAAACTTCCGCTGGACTGTCCTTGAACTTGAAAAAAGGTTGTTATGATAACCCTTATAAAATGTTTCCTCACAAACGACTATTATTAAAATTCCATGCCTGTGTATAAAACTAATAAAAGTTATAGGGTCAACTATCAATTACATGGCATTCTGAACATGAAACTTGTTCACTATTGTGCATGGAGAATTCCAGCCTTCTCATCTCTATATCCATTGAAATACGGGAGTATTTTTTTAGTGATGAGTCAGTTTGCCTTTTTAGTTAGTAGAGGTGGCTCACATTAGAAAAAACTACATTAGAGGCCCACGACCTCAAACTGTTTAAACCTGCTCAACTTTATCTACCCATCAAAATGCCAAAGCAAAGGAGGGTTCCATAACACTTGTAAAAAAAATGCCATACAAAACATCATCTCATCAGACATTAGCCCATACTAGGAGCGTATTAATTCTAATTAATATGTTTCAAACACATATAAATAAATAATAGAGTTGTTGTTTTTTTTAAGTAACCCAAAAGGACTATTTGGTTTATTTAAAGTTAGCAAGAAAAAAAGGAAAACAGAAAGAAAAACCACAGATTTCGATACTTAGAGCCACATAAAAAGATTCAACCACTATATGGATAATATCATCTTTCACTTTATCATATTTCAAAGTTATTTCTGTTTCAGTTCTCTGTTCCCATGCTAAAAAAACTAGCTGATTGATAAGTTTAGCGGTACATCAATATTAAAAATAATAAATGCATGGACTTAAATAGAGGGTTTATTTCTTGACAAGCAGGTGTAAGTGTAAGAGTTTGATAGAACCTTTCTCCTGGTGATTAATATAAACTTTGTTGTAGAGGGAAAACAAATATCATTGGGATGGGATCATGAAGAATAGTAAGTGAGAGCTACTTGTGGATATGATAAGCAGTTGTGATAACCCAGTGGTTCCCAACCTCTTTTGGCTGGCAACCCCTTTTTATAAAAGCTATGTGACTCACAACCCCCATGAAATTTAAATAAGTAATTTTCAATAAAGTTTTTACAAAATAGAAAAAATTTGAATTATAGTGAATATTTTTAGTAAACAGTTGGCGACCTCTGGAAAACCCGTCGCGACCCCCTTGGGGTAGCGAACCACAGGTTGGGAACGGCTGTGATAACCAATGAGATCAAACCCCATTTCTAATGAAGAGCTAATCCCACTATGCGCCTGAAAACTCGGGACGTGTTAGGACAGGAACCTGTTTTGCTTCAACTTGATTTTCTAAGGTCAAAGTTTAATAAACCATTCAGAGGCCAATGACAAGTGGCCATCTATAAAAACTAAGACAGTATATATTATACATAAGTGACTTTTAAGACAGAGATAGGATGAATGTCTTAAATTTGTATTTATTTATAGCTCTACTGTTTTCCCAAAACAGTTTATTTTAAAGATGGTAAAAACCAAAACCACAAGTAACATGAAATGAACTTACTTTGAAAAAATTACAAATTGGTCAGTGTCAATAACAATTAACTGTTTCCACACATTATATTTACTAGCAACACAATACAAAATATTTTGGAATTTTGATGTGAGCTAAAGGAATAGAATTTATGTTCATTTCTTACTATACTTCAATCAACTGTGTGTCTATGAAGATCTAAAGAATTTATTTGATGTGATAAAGTAGAGAAATGTAAATACCATTACCACCAGTGGCGGATTTAGCTATAGGGCAGGGGGGGGCAGGTCGCCCCGTCGCGCTACTGTTGGGTCTAAAATGGCGCCCCCCTGAAGACGCCCTTAATGAACACTAAAAAGGTGTAACTAGAGCAGAAAAAAAATATTGCTATCAAGCACGAAACTTGTAATCAATCACTAAACTGCAATACTACAATATTGGCTTGCTAAATATCGTATTTAAAAACTGCAATATCTGGTTTGGTCAGTCAGGAGTGTCACTAAGTGGAAAAGAATAGAGAAGTATTGAAACGAACAACAGGCGTGACGTTGTTTTAGCAAAACAGAGGACACAGAGAACAATCTTGCTTTATTGATGGTAGTTGTAGCCATACTTGAAGTTTTCGTTAAATGTTAAGTTTATTAGCCAACTATGATTCCACTTTGGACAGTCATCTAAAGTTTAAAAAGAAAAATGAAATCTATTTAAGTAATGATGTGCAAATTGATGTAATTCAATAATTTGCACCTGAATTATCAGCAGCAATTGATAATAAAGTTAAGTATTCACATTTCTTTTCTTTAATTATTGATTCAACCATTAATATATCTAAAATTGATCAGATGTCACTTTACGTTCAGTTTTAAAATTAAGAAATGTTGATGAAAGATTTATAGGCTTGAATACTTTGGTAAACAGAAATGCTGCAAACCTGCATTTGCTTAGAAGATTCTAACGGAACTACACATTACAAAAGCGAAACATTGACATCACAATCTGTGGAGGAAAGGCATACGATGGCGCATCTGTGATGTGTGGAATTAAGAGTGGACTTCAAAATTTCACCCAATGTTGTGCCCATGTTTTGAATTTGGTCACTATCGAAGCAATTTCTGTACACAGTAATGTACAGTTGTTGTTTTTTTTTTGGCACAGCTGAAAGGTTGTATGCATTCTTTACGTCTAGTTTACCACGTCTACGTACTCTTAAAAAAGATCATAAATCTCAAAGTGAATCAACAGTAAAAGCTCAGAAATGACTTTCTGATACAAGATGGGCAAGCCATAAGCATGCAGTCGATGCAGTTGTTGGATCATTCTCTGCTATTCTATTCACTCTAGAAGATATAAATTCAGGGGAATCAACATAACATAGGGGAAGTGTCAGAGCAGAAGCTGTGGGACTATCTGTTTAAATAACAAATATTCTTTTATTTTTACTGATGCTATTTGTACAAACGTTGGTTGATATTTTCGTGTTATCAAACTACTTATAGCGCAAGAGTATTGACATTGCAATTGCAAAACGATTGATCGATGTTGAAAGAAATAAGTTTGTTGAAAAGAGAAGCGATCAAGCTTTTTAAAATTCTGAAAGTAGATGTCTAATCATCTATTAACGAAGATTGTTCCAAACTTGATGTTAAAAACAAAATTAAAAGAAACTCAAATTTGCAAAGAATAAAAGTATGGCAGGTGAACTTAGTAGAGATGAAAGGGCTAATGATCCAACTACCAGTTTTAAATCTGAAACGTACTTCACTATCTTGGATACACTACTAAAATAAATAGATGATCGATTTAATGACTTTAGGGGCACAGCTATTAATTTCTTTTGTATTGATCCATCAAAAATGTTTGAAGAAAATAAAGATTCTCTTCGAAGTTGATGCAAAATTTACAAACACCCTTGAATATACCTTCAAAGATTTGTATGCATCACAACGTCCATCTTAACTTCCATCACAACGTCCATCACTATCTACAACTAGTGAGCTACAACTTAAGACTTTCTACCATTCTTGTTTGAAAAATAAATGGCATCAGGTCTCTCTAATTTGTCAATACTCTATACAAATTTACTTGAATCTTCCTGATAGCAATGATTGAAAATCATCCAAATTATTTGCGCTAAAAAATGAAAAACGAACGTCTGTCTGGATTGGCAATAATTTCAAATGAACATGAGAACTTTGACTTTGAATCAATGATAAATCGTTTCGCTTCACGTAGAAAGGAATATAAATAAGGCTCAGGCCTCTATACAAATTCGTATAAACTAAGTTTCTTTCTTAGATAAAAAAAATATACTATTTAAATAAATATACGTCACTATTTTGAAAACATATCTGTTTATATTGTTTCTTCTGTTTGTCTTGTTCGATGATTATGAAAATTTACTAAATTAGTAGGCTAATAATTATTATTTCTAGGGCTGCAGAAATTAATGATTAATTTCTCGAGTAATCATTAAAAATGTTTAAATATTTATTTTTAACGATTAAATGATCAATCACTTACAAATTATTGGAAGTCAAAAAAAAATTCAAAAAAAAAATTAATAAATAAATAAATAAAAAATAGTGCCTGATAAATAATGAATTTCCTGAAGATTACACGTACATTTTGGTTTTAAAATATTGATTGACGGGAATGTTCAAAATGTTGATAAAGTTTGCCTACTAATCAAACCAAATGAAAAGCGTATTAAGCTAATGGTAGTAATGGCGTTTGACTCAGAGACAGAAATGACGACAGCTCTTCTGATGAATTACTGCGTTACAAAATGGAGATGAAAGTTTTTGAATCCATTAATCCTGTACAATGGTGGAAAGTTAATGAACACCAATATCTGATCATGTCATTCCTTGCCAAGACCGTTTTGAGCATACCAGTTACGTCAGTTCCATGTCAATGATTGTTCAGTTCTGCTGGTTATATTGTCAATTAGATCCACTCATCACTTGAACCAATTAATGTCAACACAATTTTGCGTGGTTGGTGAAAAGTTGATATATAAAGGAGACATTCCAGTGTCATTTAGATTTTCAACAAGAACGTTAAATAAGTATTACTTATGACATCATAAATTAAATTTTTAGCTTTAATCGAAATTAACGATTAATTAATCGTTAATTTTTCAAAATTTAACTAATAAATTTAAATTAATCGTTAACAGCCCTAGTATTCACTCAATGATCTGTTATTAGTAAATTTTCAGCGCCCCCTGAAATTCTCCTGGCCCCCCCCACGCGGACAAAGCTAAATCCGCCACTGATTACCACTGTGTCATGCTTACAATAATTAAAATTAAGATAATGCATTTTCTGTATGGGGACCCATCCATCAAAGAAAACATAGATAAACCAGAACAAAAATTTTAAAAAGAATACAAGAATCATTACTGGAGAATAATCGAACTAAACTCGAAAGCACTAGAAGATGGAAGAAAAAAGAGCAATGAAGTAATAATACTAGGGCTGCAGAAACTAACATTTAATTTTTCAATTACTCTTGAAAAAATTTCAACAATTAATAATAACCCCTTTTCAGTCCATGGTGGACTATGGGGCAAGTGAAGTAGCGTTCACAAGTTTAAGTCATCACTAGCGTTCAAGGGATTGTGTAGCTTGCAAAATGCCCCGGGGACCTTGCCAGGGCCAAGGCTCGAACGCATGACTCTCTTTTGTCTTGGTTCGGCAGTCCAGCGCACTACCGCTAGGCCATCGCACCCCTAAATAATGAAATTATTTTAAAACTATTAATTGACCCATTAATACAACCCTCTAATAGACATAGGGATAAAAACACTTATACTTTACGTACACAAGAAAAAAAGACATACAAATTCTCTCTATCTTCCCATCTAGTATTTGGATGTGGAATGGTTTGCCTGATCAAACCAGGAAAACCAACTTTCTATCAACATTTAAAACTAATAAAATGCAAAACTAAACATAAACCATTGATAATCATCAGACACAAAAATATTATGTATGGTATTAATTATTAATAGTGCAGACATAACATTTCTAAAGATAAGATAAGTTAAGAATGAATTTTATTATTAATTTTATCTTTAAAATAAAACCGTTAAAAACAAAGTTTTTACTATAAATCCTTTATTTACGAAACATAACTAAAAGTCTGTTCATTATAATACGCATCACAAAATTCCAAAAATGTAGTCATGTCTCATATATAAACAATTTATAGTAAAAAATGAATTACTAGTCTGCCTGCTAAATTTCAGCTCGATTTGATTACGGCGCAGGAAAAGAGTTATAAAAACATGTTTTAATATAGTGCGTACTGCAAGACAGACTAGCAATTACTAGCATTTACATTTAAAAATTAGGAAAAAAATTTTTTAAAGTATTGTCAATATAATATGCACCACGACACTCTAGCACAAAAACTAACAGGCTACATAGAGATAAATAGATAGAGATAATGTAAAAATTTATAAATTTAATTACAGAACATTCTATCGATCTGAAAAATTTTATCGATAATTTTTATCATAAGCTGCAAAATTTCAGCTTGCTAGCATATGAGGAAGTGGGTTAAAAATTGATCCAACATTTTTTCGCCAAAACAACCAAGCAAGGCATTAATCAAGTAATCAAGCAGTCGCTACAAGTTAATATAAAGTATAATTACTATAATCAAGTTTTATAAATTATAAAAAAATTTTGATTTAAATTTAAAAACAGGACAATCTTCCCTTCCCCCTTTGCCTTTAGCTGCGTTAATGTTCAGTTATTCAGTCATGAGTCATGAGACTGATTACATGCGTTTTGATGCAGCAATTAACAATTATAGTGCGACAAACTTTGAGAAGGAATATATGATATTAATATCTGTGTTTGAGGGGTGTAACATTTTGGAGCTTGGACGAAATTTGAGTTCAAATCAATTAGCCCTTAACCATCATTAACCATGTCTTAATCTTATTCTTAAACTTAACGCCTTAATTTAATTAAGTTAAGTAGTACTTTCTAGTAGTAGTAGCCTCCGCCTCCAGTAAGTACAGACAGTGTCAGTGATTGAGTCACACAATTTCAAGGTCTGTCAATGAGTCAATGTCCATAATTTTTTTTTATCATTATAAAAAAAACTATGTATGTTGATGCCGATGCATTATGCAGATGAATTATCGTCACGATCCCAAGAAGCTAATCTTCAACTTTACTTAAATTAATTATTTAAACTTTATTTTTACTTTTTACTGACTGATGACTGTCTAAAACTATAATTTTATTTTTTTTATAAAGTTTTACTCTGCTACGAACTAAGAATAAGACTGTTGCTATTTCTAACATACTTACTTTTACGTAAAATTAATATCCAATTGTTTGTTATGGAATTTAGCTAAACTATTATTTTAACTTGATATGGACTCAATAAAACGATGCAGTCTGTTGGTTGTTTTTAGTTTTAGAATAACATTCCCTGCCTTAAAAAAGTCATTATTGTTTAGTTATTTACCAGAAATAGTTGTTGTTTATCGATTACAATTTCTGGCCATAAAATTAAAATGTACAAGTAAAATAGAAGAGTACCGAAATAAGTTGTATTTCATAAAGAGAAATGATTTTACACTAACTTTAATTTGAACACATTCTCCACTTATTGGAGAGTTGCAATATTAAATAAATAAATTCATTTTTAATATGAAATTTTAAATTTCGTTAAATATATATTATTTTAAAAATAAATCTCTTGTCTGTCTCTGGGGCTTTTTGTGTTAATAATTATTATCATTAATAATATGACCGGTGTTGCAAAATAAATCGTTCACCCATATTTTGTTATGAATTAAAAGTTATGGCTTATCTTATCTTATATGTTACAGACGCTCCTTCTGTACAGAAGATTATTGCGTCCTACGTATTTCTATGGTTTGTGTTTAATCCTGTATTCTTATTAGAGTTTTAAATGATGATAAAGTGTTGGCTTTCCCGGTTTCTTCAGGCAACCCATTCCACGCCCGAATACCGGACGGAAAGAAAGAAAACTTGTATGTGTTTGTTCTTGCATATGGAATAAGAAAGGTGTTTTTATCTTTATGTCTATTTGAGGGTTGTATTAGGTTATCTTTGTGTTGTATTTCTAAATTAGAATTAATTGCCTTATGTATAATTACTAATTTACTCTTGGTTCTTCTATGTATTTCCTTTCAATATATTTTTATTTAGCCGCGGTTAACAAAGGTAGGTGTAAGCTCACCCTGGTGAGACCTATACTAGAATATGCATCTTCTGTATGGGACCCATCCACCAAAGAAAATATTGATAAGTTAGAACAAATCCAAAAAAAGAGCTGCCAGATTCATTACTGGAGAATATTTAAAGCTGACAAGAGTAACACCATTAGTTAAATCATTAAACCTTGAAACACTGGAGGATAGAAGAACCAAGAGTATATTAGTAATTATACAAATAGCAATTAATTCTAATTTAGAAATAAAACACAATGATAACTTAATACAACCCTTAGATAGACATAAGGATAAGAACACCTTTCTTATTACGTATGCAATTATGCAAACGGAGGACGCAATGATATTCTAGCGTCTGTAACAGATAAGATAATATTTGTATGGAATTATAAAACACGCACACAAACACATATCATCCATATACATAATTTGATATGTATGTAAGTATGTACGTTCGTAGCGCTATGTAAAATGTATTTTTAGTTTTAGAAAACACCGCACAGTGAAATTTTTTTTACTGCAACAAAGATAACGTTCACATAAAATTGTTCAATAAATAACGGAAAACAACATAGTGAACGAAGTGATTATGAGATCTTAGAAAAAAATCATAACTTTTGAACCACTTGGACTTGGGATAAAAAGATGATTTTTATCTTTTTGTTAATCATCAAACAATTTCTATATTGCTGTATCACTTGTATAATTTAAAATAAATTAGAAATTTTCATCTAAGTGCCTAAACTTTAATACGTTATTTAACTTATTTTCACTGTAAACTATGTTTTAAAAATAACTTAATAAAAATTTCAAGTGCCAGTTTTTATTACTTCCCTTGAAATTTTCAGTTTAATGACGTCATACATCTTTATTTCTAGCTTTAACAATATTATCGATTAATTAATCGGCAATTTTTCAAAAGTTTATGATTAAATTCAATTTAATCGATAACAGCCCTTATATATATATGTGTGTGTGTGTATATATAAAATTTACATGAAAACGCGCAACTCATAATCAAATGTAAGGTCTCTCTCGTTTCTTGGATTTGATTTCAGTTAATGCCGAACGCCAATTTCACAGAACCAAGGAGATGAAAATGACAACATAGTTTTAACTGCTTCGAATAGACTTTCATAAATGCAAGCCAGAATTCTTCTAAAGTCGTTTTCGTGAACGTTGTTTGATAGCATTTGTTATGTCGCAATTCGATCAGCTGCTCCTCCGCTTCGGTCGTCAAAATGACTTCTTCGCTGACTGCAAAACGGATTGATCACACAAGCAAATTTGTCGATGTCCAGTCCAGTGATGGAAAATAATGTTGAAGAGGCGATTGAAGCTGACTGAGAGTGTTCAAAATTTCATTACCTTTTAATCCTATTTTCTTCTTATCTTGAAATTTGTTAACAGTCGGAAAGCAGTCGATATTTTACTTTTCCACAATGACAATTTCTCATGTAATTACTTCAACTTCGATAAAGATGTAATGATGTTCTCAGGTGGTCATTGCAGACTTAAGTTTAGTGAAATCAGTTTATCAAATCAATCGGAAAGAAACTGAACCTTCAACCATTAGATTTCGTCACGTAGTTGGAATTCAAAATTTTGATCTTCAGTTTCAAGGAAAGAAATCACTTCTATTTTAAGATGTACAAGTCTGTCTAGAACTTTTCCTCTTGATAGCCAGTGAACTTCCGTATGAAAAAGTAGGCACTTGGAACCGGAGTCCATTGCTTCACAAAGTTGTGCAAGGAGTCGTTTTGTTTCTCTTTATTTTAAAATTTCATAATAACTTCAGAGCTCAAAACCCTAGCAATTTTAGATATTTTTAATTTTTTTACTAAATCTCGCGACACACCTGGAAATCTTTCACGACACAACAATGTGTCGCGGAACACAGGCTGAAAAACACTGATATAAAATAATATATATATATATGATATAACCAATATATTATATTTTATTATTTCCTTCTGTCTTAGTAGACAATAGGCAATGATGGACTGGCCACTCGGGCAATAGGGCAATGCCCGGTGGGCCTATTTTGTTCTATAGAATCAGATTTATAAGACTAGTTGCTACCGTAAGCCTATTTTAGTGAGAAGGACTGCTCTGTAAATAATGCCAGAGCCGCTTTAAACCTCTAGTTGCCCCAGAATAGGCGTAAATGTTCTGGCAGTTTGGGTGTAAGCGCAAGTATTTTCATGTGCCACCACTCTGGAATGTTAAGACTTTTTAGATATTTTGTTAGGGATTATAAAATTTCTGTCAGCATAGAATTTATTTTTCTACAACAAAAATACTCTTCCATATTTGACTCTTTATATTCCCGCCCTCTATTTTTCTTCATTCAACAAGGAACTTCAATTATTTCTTCTTCTAGTCATTAAATAATATGTAAGTGTAAGTATGAGCGATGAAAACGGACGGCAGAAACATTTTAAAAACAATAACAAAAAACATTTTAGTGCGAGCCTTGTTTTGTACAGAACATTCAAAGGGACGTCATACTGGAAAGACCTCATCTTTGTACAACTTCAAAGGGGAGACAATGTTTTGTTTTGATTGTAGCCAAAAACAGAAAATTCACAATCACAAAGATCTGATGTTGCAAATAGTAAAAAAATGTAACGTTTTCTAGGACAGTTCTGGGTACTTCGAAATTTCATAAAGCTCGCTATATCTGATGCAACATATTCAAAGAAGTATCCAGTGGCGTCACTAGGGGTGCGGGGGTGCGGGCCACCCCGGGTGACACCATCAGGGGGCTGACACCGAAATCTAAAATTTTAGTGTGTATGATTTTAAGTAAAAAAAAAAAAGAGCCCACAATTTTTTTTCACTGAGAAAAATTACGAAATACAATGAAATATGTTAAAAGCAAAAACTTATTAATGAAAAAAATACCAGGTAACATGCAATAATAAAATAGTCCCAACAAACTACAATAAAACTAACTAAATACGCCCCACGATGTACAATACGCCACAGATTTGTTCATGGAGGGTCGAAGAAAGGGGGAAAGAACGAACACAAACTACAGAACGAAGAAATAAAAACACCACCAATAAGCGTCGGTGGGGAGGAACCACCGACGCATTGTTGGTCTAGAGACAATCGGACTGTGGTTATTTACATGCCCACCACCCTTCACTACCCTAGCGTGCCAATCATGAACTGTGAACAGTCGACCCTAGTGATGTTCAGCCATGTTCGCAAAAGGGGGGAAATATATATATACGTTATATATACGTTATATATACGTTATATATATATATATATATATATATATATATAGATAGATAGATAGATAGATAGATAGATAGATAGATAGATAGATAGATAGATAGATAGATAGATAGATAGATAGATAGATATAACGTTTACGCTTAAATCCAGGGCATCCCGCGTGTAATGCAACTGAACGCAAGAACCATTGTTGCTCCTCTGTCCACTACTTTCGCTTGTCTAACCATAAACTGATTGGTCGACACCAGCGAGGGTTATTCGTCATGCTTATTTGCACGCACTCGTTTTAGTGATATATATATATATATAGACTAGGAATAACAGGGAACCCGGCTGCCGTTTATGTGGTATGGCCAAGGAGACCGGGGCACATCTGCTGACCGATTGCTCTGCGGCTATTGGGGACGTGGACGGGTCAGGCAGCACACGCACTGCGGGGGAATATCTCCATGGCGACACCCTTATGTTGAGACTCGCCGTTGGTATTGTAGTTCGGGTTATAAGAGTCTGAGTGACTCAACCCTCGAATGAGAATGTCACATATTTAGTGACTAGGGTGGTAGAGATCATTTGGAAAAAAACTATCAGTATATATGGGAAGTAAATTGTAAATTTAATTTTTATGATCGTCAAATTCATAACTTAATAAAGCGCACTTTTTAAATAGTAAGGTAATTATTTATTTTTTTAATCACTGCTTTAAAAACAAGTCAAATGATAAAGCGATCAAACAAATATCTTTTTATATATATATTGTTTAAAAATTAATTTTCCGAAATATATTATTTATCGAAGTATTTAAAATTTAAACCAAGAGTGCTTCATGTTTATATACGACTGGATAATCTTTAATGTGAATATTTTAAATGTTCTTGACTCATTTATTTTAGTGTGTCTGTTTTCTGTGCTAATGACAGCCTATACTCTCAGTCCTTATCATGCGCGCTCGAATGGCGTACCGATGGTCACGAATTCGAATCCATGCGACGGCAAGGATTTATTCCTGTGGCATAAGGAGTCCCTGCGTGTGACCGCTGCATCACCTGCCAACAGATGATCTGCATAGAAGGAAGGGGCAACGGATCAACAGGTTGACTGATTAGCCTGGGAGAACCTTGAAACTTTCACATGCACAGACGGTTAAATGCAGTAGTTGAATTCCAAGCTGAACCATAACTACCAGCCACCACCAACCACCATTTTTGCAAACTTGAGTAAAGCTAAATACTCTCAAGAGGAACTTCTTGAACTTCAATCCAATAATGAGCCACGTATTTTTTTAATGTCAGATGCTGCCAAGGCTTAGCCCAAGAACCGTTTACGTGATTGGGGGGGGGGGCGACGCTCGTCCACAAACAAGTTCGCTGACCCCTGGTCCAGAAGTAGGTAACAACATCAAATACATAGATCTCAAATCAAATATAGATCTGATAATTCATCAAAATTAAATTAGCTGTGATCCCTAGTGACTATATCGAACAGTAAAATATGTAGGCCATTTTCCAACAGGTAATTTTAATTCATTTGTTGATTTGAGGTTTGAATCATTTATTGTCGTTATGTTTGGTTGAGAAAAAAGGGATCAGATGAAATTACTTTTAAACAGGAAAATAAATTTCTCTTTGTGTAAACAGTCACAATCGGTACATTGCTTTGACTATAGACTTGTTTAGAAATTAGAAACAATAAACTTTACTTTGGAAAAAGCCCTAATTGAAAAATGGTTTTAGTAATATCACTAGACACATCTTTTAATGTAAGATTACTTTAATTTTAATGAAGCATCGCGTCGGCAAAATATGTTGAAGAAGACTGAAAAAAATGAAACAATCTTGACACACCTTCATCTTTTTTATCGATTATCTGACGTTCGTAAATACTTAATTTATATTCATGAAGACGTTTTTATCTTGTTTCAAACGACACATAAGGTGAAAGAAATGAAAGAGTAAATAAAATGACCTTCAATAATCTAATTTTTGTGTCGTAAACTGGTCGACATTGATGGTTCTCCTTACAAAGCAACGGATGTTAAAAAATCAAAAACAGTAGAAATTTAAACTATATAAATATTGATTGTTTTTGTTATCTTTAACTTTACTGCATATTTTTTATGCATATCTTTCTTCATTAAAAATAAAGTTGTGAAAAATCAATGGCCAAACCTATTTACTCACGGAAAAAATTGTTATGAGAAAATTTCGGTTAACATCAGTTAGCCTACAATTTAACGTAAATATAGGAAATTACTTAATCATTATTTTACCGGTTGGTGAAAAAGTCGATCATTGATTGCATAATGTCTGTATATCTGTATGTCAAAAGTGTCACACATGATAATGTAAATAACGTTATTAATCAATGATTTCCCGCAATCAAGTGCTTATCACATGAATATTTGAAATTATCATAACACTTATCGTGTTTAATATTCTTGATTCAATGAACCTCCCCTCTCTCTCCCTCTCCCTCCCTCTCTCTCTCTCTCTATCCTTTAAACATAGAACAAGCGCTATATTAACTTCGAATGGGTCATGGTGTATAGACTGCAAATTTTAAACTAAAACTCGACATCTTAGCAATACTTAATTGAATGACCGAAAGAAGATTGGTATAGAAAAGAAATGGTTTTGTTACATGAACATCTTTCAGCTATGTCTCAAGTTAGATGTTTATTTAAACCGTATTTGAAAATAAGCCCTTTTCCCCCCATTAATAATGCGCACCACAAACATATACAAAACTTGAGTCTCTAATGGAATTATGCCTATGGGGCTTAAATTGATCTGCTGACGTTCTTTATGAAGCCATAATAGCCTATAATATCTAGAGCTTATCATAAGATGGAAACATTGCAAATCAACAATAACAAGAATCGCGACAGTTGAAACAAAACAAATAGCCTATATAGTCTACCTACACATAAAATTCTATAAAAGTTGCCTTTATTTTATTTATATTATTTAGAAATCTTTTGTAAATCTTATTAAAGTTGCTTTTTTTTATCACAATTTAAACTGCTCCGTGGTTTAATTTCAATTTTTGAAAATTGTTATTATTATTGTTTAGCAATTCTATTTAAAATCATAGGATAAAGACAGGTTTCTTATTGTTGAATATAAAGTTGAGTTGACTCCCTTGTCCTATTCTCGATGGTAACCTGTAACTTAAGGCTAACGGTGAAATCTTTCAAATTGTGACGTTTTCGTTTGTTTTTTAACTACTGGACCATAAAAAGGTTTGATTGAGCCTGGCTTTAATCGATGAACACTATCATCTCACCTTTACATCTATGAACCTTACCATCTTACCTTTACAATCATGAATGCATTAGTCATTGGAGCCCAGGAAATGGGCACAAAAATTTGTCAAAACAAATTCATCGCTAGACCCTTTCATCACACAAGACCAATTCATCGTCATTATGGAGGCGTACACGTGCGTGGACACAGTGCTGTGTATGTTTGGAATCATCACCAATGCCATCAACACGATGACGTTCTTGGCCATGGGCGTGGATGACGGTATAACGGTGGCGTTTCTGTTCCTTTCTACGTCAGAGTTCATGTCTTGCTTGGCGGCATTGGGTCAAAGGTTGTCTTTGTCCTTTTGGGTCGCCGTAATGGCGACGAATTACAAAACTTGGTTTCATGTAGATCCGTACGTCTTCAACGTGTATTTCGGAAACATCCGTGCCGGTTTATTCACGATAATATATGTCTTGATCACTATATACCTCGCTGTGGCTAAATGCATGTGTGTTGTGAAACCGTTTGCGTTCAAAAACATGTTCTCTGTTACAAGAACGTGGAGGGTGATGTTAGGAATTAGTATCGTGTCCATCAGCACGTATGTCCCTGTGATGGCCACCATCGGGGTCATAGGTCAGATGGATCCTAAGGTCAACGCCACGCGCCAGCGCATGTGGTTCTCACCCTACCGCGATCTCGTACAGAACGTTGTGAGGATCGGACGAGATACGGTCCCGGCCGTGGCATCTGAGCTCATCGTCGTCATTTGCATCGTGGTCATGTCGAAGGCGTTGTCCGAGTCCGTCAGCTTCAGGGAAAGTTTTCAACAGGGGTGTATCCAGCACACGCAGGAAAGCGTTTTGGCACGGGTGTTGGCTAAAAGGTCGAGCAGGCTCAGCGGGAGAGAGCTGATGGCCATCAAACAGGTGGCCATGATCTCCGTCATCTACATCGTGTCCAACACGCCCAAAATCGTTCTGTTTCTGGCCATCGCCTTTGTGCCAGATTTAACCCAGGGAAGATTGTACCAGAACTTGTACGAGGTCACGGTCAAGACGAAGGCCCACGCCGAGCTGTACACGTCAACTTTATACATCTTCATTTATTACAAGTACAACACGAAGTTCAGGCAGTGCTGTAATCGTCTGGCGTTAAAAATGTTAAACAAAATTTTTAAAACGTATTAATTTAAATCAACTCATGATATTATTATTTTTTTTATTAAACTATAAAAACAAAATTTTGTTTAGCCTACAGTGTTTTACATAAACCTTTTAAAAGTGTGTTTGTTTGTTTTTAAAATAGAAAATTAGAATTTTTGAAAAATCTAATAATGCCAACAGTTGATTTGTGTCATGAACTGAAATTTGAATTCAGTTTTATTATGGCTGCTTGAAAAATACCCGAGCTGTGCAGCAGAGAATTAGGGTACAGTTAGCTTTGGTTACCTGCGTAACTAATTTCTGGAAGACGGGACCACAAACAACGAAGATTATTGAAAAAGGTCAATATGACGACCGACAACGGCGTCGTACCACTAAAACAAATACGTTCCACGATATCGGCTAGAGCAGAGAAGCAGCCAAACAAACTTCGTGAAGATGAGAATTAGAAAAGTTTGAAACGTCAAAAGTTGTCAACCGTTAAGACCCGTACGCGTAGATTTTCAAAACGAACCCTGCTCAATCTTATGGACATCAGCGTTTAAATGCCCTTTATTTTTAGAATGTGAGCCATCAAAATCCGAGTTTGACCAAGAAACTTCCAATGTACCTAAAACTCTTCCAGGAGTGAACTCAACATTATAAAGTTTCAAGGCGATCAGTAACTAAGATAATATTTACGATGGTGCATCACCGTTAGGTTGGGTTGCATTTTCTCGTGTGGCTGTGCAGTCCTATCCGTGAGTGACAGTCTTTACCACAGTTTTTACACACGAGTTCTGTGCATCCAAATGTTTTGGCCTTTCTCCTAGCTCTTCTGTCTGCAGCCTCCTCCATTCTTCCCTCCTCGGCTACTATGACGCCCTCTTTGACAACCGTGCGCCACGTAGAACGGTAATCTGCCTTACACTCCCAGTCGCTTGTATGGATTTTGGCTGCTTTCATGTCCCTTTGACAGACATCTTTAAAACGCAAGCGTGGACGACCTGTTTTCCTCTTTCCTGAAGCAAGTTCACCACATAGGAGGTCCTTCGGGATTCGGCCGGGGCTCATTCTTTTAACATGTCCTAGCCATCTCAGGCGTCTTTCGCTAAGAATTGAGAACATGCTTTGGGTATTGGCACGCGATAGGACCTCACTATTAGGCACCTTGTCTTGCCATTTAATACCAAGGATACGTCGCAGGCATCGCAAATGGAAGCTGTTAAGCTTGCGCTCTTGGGATGTGTAGGTGGTCCATGTCTCGCTCCCATATAGTAGTGTACTGATGACACAGGCTCGATAGACACACAGTTTGGTTTCTCTCCGTTAGCTTGGTGTTTTGCCAGACACGCTTATTTAGTGTGGCCATTGTTGCAGCTGCCTTGCCAATTCTGCTATTTATCTCTTCTTCAACGGACAGTGTATTGGAGACCTTGGACCCCAAGTAGGTGAAGCTGTCTACAACCTCCAAGTTTTCATTATCAATTTTTATGGTAGGTGGAGGTCGGGTGTCGTGGGCCATGATGTTTGTCTTTTTCAAGCTGATTTGCAGACCAAATTCTTTGCAGGCATTGGAGAAGCTTGACACAAGTTGTTGCAAACCAGTATCTGTGTGTGCTGTTAGTGCCGCATCATCCGCAAATAGTAGCTCACGAATTAGGACATCTGTCGTTTTGGTCTTGGCTCGGAGGCGGGCAGTGTTGAAAAGTCCTCCATCAGCTCTGGTGTGTAACCAGATTCCCTCGCTGCGTATCGAAGAAGCACAGAGAAGAATATTGCGAACAGTGTTGGTGCGAGTACACAACCTTGTTTAACTCCGCTGCTGACTGGTAAGGCTTCTGACTTAGCTCCATCGAACTGCACTGTGCCTTGCATATTTTCATGGAACTGCTTGATGATGGTAAGTAGGTGAAGGGGACAGCCGATTTTTGCCAGTATTTGGAAAAGCCCGCTGCGACTGACTAAATCGAAGGCTTTTGTAAGGTCCACAAAGGCAACGTATAGTGGCATCTGCTGCTCTCTGCATTTTTCCTGGAGCTGTCGTATGGAGAACACCATGTCTATGGTAGACCGACCGGACCGGAAACCGCACTGAGATTCTGGATAGACACGGGATGCTAGGCTCTGTAAACGTGTTAGTATGACACGGGCATAGGCCTTTCCTACAATACTAAGGAGTGAAATGCCGCGATAATTATTGCAATCACTCCTATCACCTTTGTTTTTATATAGTGTCACTATATTTGCATCTTTTAGGTCTTGGGGGATGTAGCCCTGTTCCCAGCAGAGGGAGAGAATCTCGTGCAAAGGTTGGAGTAAAGCTGTCTTGCCACTCTTTAGCACCTCTGGTGGTATTCCATCATTCCCAGGCGCTTTTCCACAAGCTAGGCTGTCGATTGCTTTGCTCAGCTCTTCCTGCGTGGGCACGACATCAAGTTCGTCCATGAGTGGCATATCTGGGATGCCATCTAGAGCGGTGCTGGAGACTGTGGTAACTGTTGAATACAATTCCAGATAATGCTCAATCCACCGTTTTAGCTGTGCTGCCTGGTCTTGGATGATTACTCCACTTTTGGACTTTAAGGGAGCAACTTTGGACGTCAAGGGGCCAGTTGCTTTTTTGATGTTTTCGTACATGCCTTTTGCATTGCCCATGTCTGCAGCTGATTGTATGCTGGAGCAAAGGTTAAGCCAGTAGGCATTGGCACATTTACGTGCAACTTTTTGGGCAAGTGACTTTGCTGTCCTTAAGGCATGCAACCTGTCTTGTGTAGGCTTTTCCTTGTAAGCCATAAGAGCTTTCCTTTTGGCTGCAGTGACAGGTTTCATCTCATCCCAATTTTCATCAAACCAGTCCGAGTTTTTGTGAGATTTTGTGCCAAAGGCTTGTATTGCGGATGTGTAGATTGTGTCTCTGAGATGCGTCCATTTGGAGTCAATGGTAACTCATGGGGGTCATCTTTGAGAGACCTTCCTTCACCTTGTCTGTGAACAGCTGCGTTGTCGCAGGGTCTTTCATGCAGGAGGTATTGATGCGTGGGCTTCCCTTTTTCTTAGTGTGGTACGAATGTTTCCTCATAATACGTACCTTGCTGGCGACAAGGGAGTGATCCGTGTCACAGTCGGCACTGTGATAGCTGCGAGTGAGTAGGACGCTAGCTAATTGTACACGCCTGGTGATAATGAGGTCCAGCTGGTGCCATTGGCGGGATCGAGGATCCCCCCCCCCACCGACACATCTAAATTGTGCTATGTCTGTACTCCAGACGGAACCGATTTGGAGCCCTTACTGTTTTTTGTTTGTTGTTGTTGTAATATAAGCTGTATAAATATCCTACAAAAACAAATGAATCCCTCTTTAGAGTGATCTTAAATCTTTTAACGAGTTTGCGTTAGTTATAACAACTAATATGTAAACAAATAAATGCTTTGCGACCCGTTAATAAGACTCGAAATTATGAATATAATATAATTTTTCTTTCACCTTGGTTTTATCCTTTCAAAAAATTAAAGGGAGGTTGTCGGAAACTACCCACAAATGCCTCCTTCAAAATTTGTGCCACCCGGGGCGGACTGCTCCCACCGCCCCCCTCTAGCTACGCCACTGACTTGCCGTCTCACTGGTAAATCGACAAACTGTAGCAATTAAATTTGTTGACAGGCCCGTTTGTTTTGTTTTTTATTTGTTAACGGGTAGGCTAAAGTTGTAAGTTATACATTCTTTAATGTTAAATGTCTATAAATTACACCATAGGCGTATTTGGTGAACGTTATGCATTAATTTCCTTTTTGACATTGCACTGAAATGTATTAACAGTGCAACTGAGTTCATGATAAATACAATGAAGATCGAATCGTATCCGTTCAAATTTGGTTCAGAGAATGGGCTCAAGAATTAGAGAGTGAACCAGGTTAAATCATATTTCCATTACTACAACTTGAGA
This sequence comes from Radix auricularia, assembly GCA_002072015.1. Classification (NCBI taxonomy): domain Eukaryota; kingdom Metazoa; phylum Mollusca; class Gastropoda; family Lymnaeidae; genus Radix; species Radix auricularia. The sequence continues at coordinate 285,440 of MUZC01003858.1, forward strand.
CAACTGAAAATGCATAAACAATTCGACTATGCAAGCATAAATGAATAATTGACAGATTCAAAAGAAACTTCATTGAATGGAAAACTGGAATTTTTTAATGTTATGTTAGATCAAACAGTTATGTACTTGGTTGCACACCAGGGGCGTCGCTAGGGTTGGTGTCACCCGGGGCGGTAGCTCATGGTGTCACCCCTTCATAATTTAAGGGGGACGTCCATAAATGACGTCACGTGAGGTTACCAATTTTCACCCCCCCCCCTTTCACCCGCGTCATACTTTGTCACAAAAACGTAAACCCCAACCCCTTGTTCCGCTATGACGTCACAAAGCTTAGACACCCCTCTCCAAAGCCATAATTTTCTCAATAAAAATTAGCATGTTGTAAATAAGTATTTTGTCATTAAATATGTATTTAGTGTAAGTATGCATTCTAGTATCGTAACACGCGGGGAGCCATTGAAAACGTCATTAAATAAATTGTAAACAATCAAATATTTAAGGGGACTTATTTAAAGTTGCGGGGTTTTTTTATGTGACGTCACATTTTTAAACACACCCGCCCCCTAGTCACACATCGTCACAGATGCGTGACCCCTCCCTCTATGGTTGATTAAATGGAGGGGGCTGAGCGGACTAAAGCCAGTGGCCCCCAATAATTTAAATGTTATCATATTGTATAATAAAGATGGGCAAATGTTTGTATGAATCCTTGAAAATGCCTTGGACAGTCATAAGTCAATGCTGCAGTTATAAGTAGGAAGTACAACAGAGTCTGGACTAATCTTTGTAAGAAGTTCAGTGCTGCTCATTTTGTGCCCTGTAAAGCTCATTCCCTTCACTTGGTTGGGAAACGTGGAGCAGTTGACTTCTGCAAAATCTTTATGCTTGTTGCATCTACTCATCGTCGAAAGATACTTCCAAAACACATAAAAGTGATACAAGTTAATAAAGCCTTGTTTGACACATGATGGTCAGCCCGACATAATGCTATAAGCAGGGCCGGCCTAAGGGAATTAGAGGCCCTAATGGAAGTGAATTTCGTGGCTTAAAAATAACTTTCAAGTCAAGACACACGGCTTCAACTCCTTGTAGTCGGGGTAGCAAGTATCTTTAATGAATCCTGAATCAACCTCTGTTACGTAGCGAACCTTGCATTAATAGCCATGCATCCTCTCCCTTCCCGACCACACAATATTTTCCGTTCACAGCACAAACCACTTGTTTCACACTCAGTCAACTCGCATGCTCATAGTATGTCAATACAACAACACAACATGACTCTCACAAATATTGCAGCACTGAAAGAATTAATAACAACTAAAATCAGCCCCGTGTCTGTTGACTTGAAGCAGAAAGATTTCGGAAGGAACTTAAACAAATTAAAGTCGCTATGTTACTTGAATTTTAGGGAAAACAATTTTAGAGAGATGTCAGAAAACAAAATTCTCCTTTCAAGAGCCGAGAACATCTTTGATTTCAGTCAAGTATTCGAAGTCTCTCAATCAGTTTGCTAAAAGAAAGTATTTTTAATTTGATTCATATGATGACAAAGGAAAGGACAAGGAAAAAAAGACTATAAATAATCGAGAATACTATTAAAGAAGAGAAAGTGTCAGTTTGATATTGCCAAAATGGTATTTATGGTAATCATTGACAAACTTTTTGAAGCCCAACAACATCGATATAGCGCATATAAAGACATCCATTCTGAGCTCAGAAATGACGCCATTCAATGGGCAGCAGCCAAGTTAATGAAGAATATTAAAGTAATTTCGAAGACTGCTTACCTTCACAATTAGTCCAATTTTCAGAACTCTTAAAAAACGTATTGTCCAGCCCCAGGCTTAGGGTAAGGAAAAGGAAGTAGCACAATGTGAAACTCAAAACAAGAGCACAGAGCTAAAAATAAATTTTGCTGCTTTTGAATGAGCTAAATTTCAGTTATTTACAAATGTTGCATCAAAATTCGCATCTATCTCTCAATGATGACTTCAAACTGCAGCAGAGAGCGATCTTTGCAAAGTTGAAAAGAATACAAAAATTAGTTAGAATTCGTATTGGACAACCAAAACTGAATATGTTCTCTCTAATGACTATTGAAAAGGAACTTGTAAGCTTATTTAGCTTGACTGACTTGGTTGAAAACATCGCCATGAAAAAAATCGCAAACTTGAGTTGTAGGTTGAAATAATAATAGATATTTTTAAATAACTTTTTGATTTCAAATAGAGAAAACAATTCGTTACCCCATGAAAAACAAACGTTGAAAAAAAAACATTAAAAAATACAGAATAACGCGTAATATTATTATTTTTATATGGGCTCGTTTGTAACCACGAAACAGCGTAAGTTGGGATGGGACCGTCGTAACCGGGGGTCTATTTATATACAAACATGCATATCCATGCTTGCACGTCTTTAATAAATATAACAAAATATTGACTCAAAGACATTG
>MUZC01003858.1:288344-301833 GCA_002072015.1 Radix auricularia
CCCCCCCCCCCCTCACGACGCCACTGTTGCACGCTTTGAGCAAATGGAACGTCACGGTGGTCTTTTTGGATTTCTTAGAAACATCAACGAATATGCGGAATTCGACCTATACGTTTCGATGAAATGTTGCATGGATTTGAATATTGCGCTCACCGATGCATCTGGTTCAAGGAAGGATTTATGCAGTGAATTGCAAATGTTTTGTATTCTCTTGATAATTTACATTTGATCATGGTTTGAATACTACTGTTGCTATAGCACTTCGTATGGCATTGACAAGTCTGATTATTGTTGCATAGGGGGAAAGAAGTTACTCCAAGTTGAATTTTTTTTTTTAAATTAAAAACTATTTGAGAATGACTATAACGCAAGAACAGTCTATAGTAATGATATCTATCGAACGAGAGAGATATCATCCAGTCTATTCATACTTTTTTTCCCAGACTTTGCTGCCATCAAATCACGAAAAGGTTGATTTTTGTTAAATATTAAAAGTTTATGACAACTGCACGAATAATTAATATGCTTGTATAAATTTCAGCTATTTGTTGATTTATATATAAATGCAGGTAGTTTTTAACAAATTGTGTAATTTCATTATTTCCGTATTTATTTTTTATTTTTATTACATTTACGGCCACCAAATTCACTTCGCCTAGGGCCTCCTATTCCCTAAAGCCGACCCTGTCTTTAGTGTTTATAAACTCTTGACTCTGTCCTCTACCCATGTATATTGAAAAGTGAATTGAATATTGACAAAAATTATAGATCATGTAGCCATCCAGCTTAAGAAGCTGCTTCTACTATAATTTATACTATAAACACCACCACAGTATGGCTGAAAAAATTGATTTATAACTTGAGTTGACACATTTTATATATACATGTGATTAATCTTTTTTTTTTTTTAAATAGTAATTTGTAACGTGACCCATGGCTATGGAGGCTTCGACCCCCAGGTTTGGATGGAAAAAATGAGAAGGAACATAAAATTTATGAAGATGGGGCCGCTTGGACTCCCCAGTCCAACCCTGACTGAAACCTTGGTTAAATATGTTGCTTGATTCTTTGTTTTCCGTTTGTACTCAGTGAATTTTTGGCAAAACTTTGATATTTACATTATAAAATAAATTATATTATTTTATATTACTACTATACTTCAACTTCATTCTTTTGTGCCAAAAAATAAATAAATAAAAAGCTTAGTCTTAATTAGTACTAGAACTGCAGTACTAGTAGTCTGCTTGTAGAGACTTAATTATTCTAGCAGAGTTTTCACTCACTAAAAATATGGTATTGTTTAAAAGTTAAAGGGGTAGTTATAAAATACTATTATTGTAATTATAGTGATAGTACAAATGGTGAGAACCACTGCTTTAAGCCACTCCTTTTTCTTGTCTTGGTAATTTTGGTTGCTTTTAGTGTCGTCTCTGGTAGCTCTATTAAAAGAATCGTATTGGTCTCTTACTGCTCATTACCGTCAACTCACAGTTTTTAAAATTAAAAAAAAACCACATCAGCAATCCTACATTGTGGATGTGTCATTTATTTATGAGTAGAATGGCGACCCTTAACGCTCAATGGGGGCGCCTAAATCATATTTAACAACTGTTTTGTAATAAAGATATGTTCGGAGCTCCAATATTCAATCTTGCAAACGTATTTGTGATACATTAGTTTGCATAAAATTAAATAATGAGTTTTAATACTCATTTTGGCGCCCCCTAACGTGGCGCCCGGGGGCATTCGCCACCCCCTGCCCCCCCTCGCTACGCCACTGAGTAGTAGTAGTAGTAGTAGTAGTCAGCAACAATAAAGTAAAGACACAAAAATATAAATCTTTTTAAAATTAAATTTTTATTACATTTTCAGTTAAATCCTAGAGGGGTACAGCATCTGCAATGGAAGAAAAAAAAAAAGCACGTTATTTAACCAAATACCTTTCCTTAGACAAGAGATTAAGTTTCTGTTCAATTATACCAATTCAAAGTTGTTAACAATTTGAGTGTAACTGTAACATGTATTAACAGAGCAAACAAATTCACACAATATATATTCAAGTAAAGCACTTTGGGCCTCTGAAATTTGTTTTCACTAACTTTTTTACACTTCCTATTCAGTCAATATATTCATTAACTCTTAAAGTCGTAATGCGTCTCTTCCCGCTATCCCTAAAGCGTCGTAATGCGCCCCTAGATACAAATCTCGTTAGAAATGAGATCTCGGAAAGTAAACTCTCTTCAATGCTTGAAAAACTATGTATTCGACTTCCGGCAATGGCGGCCGTTGCCGGCACTAGTGTTATCGCTCAATTCGCGATGTTTTTTGGTAGTTTTAAGGGTTTTTTTTTTTTTCGAAGATACATTTTCGTTATACTTTATTACTAAAATAATAGTACTAAACTACAGGTAAATATTGTTTCAAACTCAGCTCGGTCTTTTGGATGCGTAAAATAACCATTCTTAGCCTTAAAATGAAGTCAGTATGACAATAATATTATAAATGGATTTTACGCAAATTTTTTTATTTTCATAACCGGTTGATCGTAATACGGGAAATCCTTACGGGACTGAGGCGGAAGTTTATTGAAAACCTTCTGGGGCTTTAAGAGTTAAACAACAAATACTGCTTTCTATGAGACGTTAAAACCATTTCAATATACCCTCAAATAAATGCTAAATGGTGAATTATTAAAAAATTATAATATTAGCCCTGCAGAAGTTATTGACAATTATACAGTGAAATCACGCATGAAGTCCATTTGTTATTGAAAACTATAACAATCATCTATTAACAAAATATAGAGAACAATTTTTATTATAAGATAAGACACAAAGTTATTTCAAACAGATTCACATTGAATATGAAAAAGACTCACCACTCTGATACGCCTGCCCATAGCTTTGCTTGGTAGATTCTTCCTGAACTTGGCTCTAACTGCACCACTGTTACCATGGGGACGAGTCACTTTACCCCAAATCACTCTTAAACGACTTGGTTTATCATGGCCAGGACAAGCTGTGAGCCTGAAAATAAATTACATGAAACATAAACTAGATTACATATTTTAGTGTTTAGTGAACTCAAATTTAACATTTAAAGCAAGGTTGTTAACGGTAAAGCGGTCCTCAGATACCAGGGACCAGAGCCAATCAATACGCGAGCGACCGTGACATTAAAGCGTTTTCCTAATATTTCGGTCTATAAATAATATAAACGTCACCACTATTAGTTTAAGTACGCCTACAACAAAGGAATGTTCTTTTTTTTAATTTTAACTTGCTTAACTCTTAATGGGTTAAAGCGTGATAATGCGCGCCTCCACGTTATTACCAAAGCGCGCCTCAATATAGATCTCGTTAGAAACTAAATTACAGTAAAATAAAAACTCTTAAGTGTATGAAAGAAGATGTATTCGATTTCCGACTAGTAAAAAGTTAAAACAATCTGACAAACAACATTTAGCGAAATTAAAAACAAAGTTCTTAAAATTGGAGAGTTATGAGAGCATTAAATAAAAATTAAAGATGCTGTTTATTGTTATTCAAATTTGAAGTTAAAGGGGTAGTTATAAAATACTATTATTGTAATTATAGTGATAGTTCAGTGGCTTAGAGTTTGCTCAAAAACGTTGAAGTTCCGAATATCGTCGGATTCGAATTTCGTCACATCCCTACCAATAATAATATAAATGGATTTAAAGCAATTTTATTTCATAACCAGATTATCGCAATTCAGAAAATTCTAATGAGACTGAGGCGGAAATTTTCCGAAAACCTTATGGCACATTACGAGTAAGAGTTGATTGTCGAGGCAATGTACGAGAGTTAACAGTGCGCTTAAGATGTGAACAACAGTCAAGGCAAGGCCGAGATTGTTACTAATTATATTAGAAAAGTTATTTGATAGACCTAGCAAAGATACCGGGCGATTAATCAGTCCTAAAATTCAAATTCGGTCTTTCAAGTAACATTTTCCATGCAAGTCAAAGGCATTTGACGCAAGATTACCGCATTAATATCAAAACATATTTGTTATTAAAAAAGTAGGTGGTATGCAGTGGAAGGGGAGTAGGATTAGTGTAGCTCAAACCTTATTGGAACAGGAAGGATGGGGGTATCTACATGTTTGCGACAGTGATCCTGGCAAATTGAGTAATGAAAATTAATATGGTATTTTAAATAATTCCCCTTTATCATACCGTAAACTAGAAGCTGAATAATTTTATTATAATTTTTAATTCGCCAGTTAACCAGCATCACACAAAGAGAGGTAAACACAGCGTAATCAACGGACGATGTGAGATTTTTAAAACTAAGGAAAAATACCTTGCTAACTTTAAATAACGACCGAGTCTGTCCTCTTACCTTTAAAAAAAAAAACGAATTAAAAATTGACTATAAATTGTCACTGTTTACTTAATTGATGGAATATTTTTTATTTTTAAAAAAATAAATTTGCCGAATTGAAGGCATCACAAAAAAAAAAGGGCTGGGGAAGCAGGCTTTGGTGTCACCAAAAACGTCCTGTCTTAACAACCTTAGTTTTAAAGCCCATAAGCTTTTCTGTAAACTTCCTCCTCAGCCCTGTAAGGATTTCAAATTTATTGAGATCAACTGGTTATGAATTTTTAAAAAACTGCTGCAAATTTTTTATATTATAGTCATACTGATTACTGACTTCATCCTTTTTAGGATAAAAATGGTTAATTTACGTATCCAAAGACCATCTGGAGTCAACACTACTTTTACCTGTAGTTTAGTACTATTATTTTTTCATAAAAGTATAGCAAAATCAAATCTTAAAATACCGCGATTTGGGGTATTAACTCTTAAAGTCGCAAAGCGTCGTAATGCGTCTCTTCCCGCTATCCCTAAAGCGCCGTAATGCGTCCCTAGATATAAATCTCGTTAGAAATGAGATCTCGGCAAGTAAAAACTCTTCAATGCTTGAAAAACGGTGTATTTGACTTCCGGCAATGGCGGCCGTTGCCGGCACTAGTGTATCGCTCGATTCGCGGTGTTTTTTGGTAGTTTTAACGGGTTTTTTTTCTCGAAGATACGTTTTCGTTATACTTCATTACTAAAATAATAGTACTAAACTACAGGTAAATATTGTTTCAAACTCAGTACGGTCTTTTGGATGCGTAAAATAACCATTCTTAGCCTTAAAAATGAAGTCAGTATGACAATAATATTATAAATGGATTTTACGCAAATTTTTTAATTTCATAACCGGTTGATCGTAATACGGGAAATCCTTATGGGACTGAGGCGGAAGTTTTCCAAAAACCTTATAGCACTTTAAGAGTTAAACATTAGATAACTCACCTTTTGGCTTTATACACATAAGCACATCTCTTGCCAAGGTAAAAGTCTGTCTCATTCTTTGTAGTCACACCCTCAATCTTTAACAGAGCTGTGGTCTCATGTTGATTTCTGTGACCGCGCTTGTAACCAGTAAACACTGCTTTGCAGTACAGTCTATTTAGAAAATGTAAAGTGCATTCATAAATCCAGCTGGGAGCTTCATCTAATTTTTTTTTAAATAAACAAGAGGTTAAATTTATCAATGATAAATGAGCATCTCAGTCCAATTTGTACAAATGAATGGTGAAATCCACTGGCTTTTGAAACAAGTGCAGTTGGTTTCCAGGTAGGAACGTAGCTAATTATTAAATTGACATATAAATTTCACTTTTAATTATAGTAAAATTCATGTAATAATATCTCGTGTAATTCATGGCCAAGAATAATGATTAAATCATACATAGTATGCTAAAATCTAAAAGGTGTTGCAACACACTTGTCAGTACCCAGTGCTTTTTTTTCAATGGGAACTCATTGGAACTGAGTTCCCATACCTTTTTTGGCCAGATTCGTGAATATTTATATTATAGACTATTATAGTATTTTCTGACATAAGTGTCGTAAGTTAAAAAACATGTGAAACGAGTTCCCAAACATTTTTTGCTAGAAAAAAAAGCACTGTCAGTACCTATAACAAACAAGATCAGATAGAAATATCAAATGTAACTTGAAACTATGAATTTATCAGGCGACTGTTAAAGCAACATTATAAATTGCTATAAATATAATACAATGCTGTAACTCATTTCATTTAAATGTAGAGATTGCTATTTATAAATTAAAATTTCAACACCTAAGTGGTCTCTATACCAAGACAAAGAGCTTATTACTATTTGTTAGCAGTCAGATATGGCCACAAACAAATATGGCCTATTATGCGACGCGTATACCCATTGAATATACAACTGTGTGGGCCACACCCACTGTGGGCAAGTAGGCTGGAGATAGACACTCATAGATGTCTCCAAACTATATTAATGCACAATTTTCTAAAAATTTCCTAAATGATATATAATATATATTTTTGTATACTTGTATTACAATGTATTACAGACGTTCCTTGAATCTACACAGATCTGTGACAGAAGTTAAATGAGTTTTATGCTTTTCTAAATCTATGGACTGTTTAGTCTTGCTTTTTTAAATTCCTTTTTATTAACTCATTTACTACTAAGTACCAAAAGTACTAAGCAAAGGGAGATTACTCTCAAGAACATGCACCCCCATGTTAAACAAAAATATTTTAAAACATCTGAATGAAAATTTAAAATAACAAAACATGCACCAAAAGAAAGAAAATTGGATGAGCTTTTAAAAAATGTATAGGTTGATGCACTTTTATTCACAAATATATTTTATATATATCTGCAAAGTGTTTTTTGAAAATTTACATCACTGTTTTTGGGCATCGACCTCCGTTGTTTATCACTTTTTATTGTTTTATTGTCTCATGAACCTTTGAGTCTTTGAGAAACATCTTATCCACTGGCAAATTCAATTTTGTAATTGGTTACTTGATTCTAATCATGATATTGATGTAGAGGAATTTATATATGTCCTCATTAGTAACCTCCTTCCACAAGGTGTCTTTCTGGCTGTTTGCTGCCGCTCCGCGTATTGTTTGTTTCAGCATTTAACAACTCTTATGGCAGAGTTCAAGAAAATCTTGAAGTAGTCTATGGGACTGCTGTCATTAGGGAGAAAATGATTTCCCCTATTATTTCATTAAAATTATATAGCTTGTCTGTAAAACTGATCACCTTGTGTGACCAAGATTCAGAGACAGTGTCAGTGTCTCCAGCACTCTCGTTAGCTTGATTCGGATCAGTTATTATTATTATTATCAGTAATATCACTATCACTATCAAAGTCTATTCTTCCTAATTGTATGAGTTATTAACTGCTGCATAATTAGACGTTGCAGCAGCAATTAAATAGTCAAGAAAATGTAAGGCCATTGCATAAAAATATTCAGAAACCACACATTCAAATTTCACCAAACATAGTCCTACTTTTAAGCCCACAACTTTCGAACACTTTTGATATAAACATCCGTTTTTTTAAACAAAATCAGCGAGGTTTCTACTTTTCAAAAAGCGGAGAGCTATTGAAGGCTATTCGCGCGGTAACGATGCTTCTCGCGAGGTCGCGTGATGCATGAGCGTTGGTAGGCGTCATGTCGCATTATGGCGCATTAGTAGCGAGGGGGGTATGTCGCATTCAGTCACAATAGTAGCGAATGAGTTAACTTCCCCACCCTCTCTCTTGGTACGGCGGAAAAACAAAAGTAAAAAATGACCCACTTCCCATGATGCTAACGAGCTGAAATTTTGCACATAGACTTGAGTCACCTAACAATGCAGTCTGTATGGTAGACATCTGTTGTTGACATCCACGTTTTTTTAGAGTTAAGTCCAACGATTGGTGACCAGCCCCCACCCCCACCTGTGCATGTTTGACGTGCGGTGCACAATATTTTGAATATAATAAATATTTTTCTGCCTCATATATAAATAAGAGATTTATAGTAAAAAAAAAACTTTGTTCTTTATTTAACTGAGTTGTGAATGTTGATTGTGTTTTGGCTTTCCTGGTTTGTTAAGTCAAAAGATTTTCAGAATTCCAGATGGAAAGGCAGAGGATTTAGTGTGTGTGTTTGTAGTTTGTCAAAAGCTCTTGCTTAGGCTTAAGAAACATTACAATTGTATTTCCCAGTCCTGTTAGAGTAAGTAAAATATTGAAAACATCAATTTCCATACAGTCAAATGTAAAAAAACATTTAACAAAATTTAGACTTACCTCCCAGATTTCTTTGCGGGGTTTGGCTGCGCCTGGGGTTTCTCGGCCATTGTGAAACTGTTTAAACAAAATTAACATTTAAATTGACCACAAAGCCACAAAAGGCAGGGTACTCAGAAATGGAATTAAACAAGAAAATCACTCAAACATTAATAGCACAGTTCACACAAGTGAATAAAATATTTGGTTATAATATTGTAGAAGTAGAATATGCATCACTCATTTCGTAGTTATCTATCCCCAGCGGTGTCATTTTTGTCGATTTTAGGTTATATTATCTTGGACATGTCCTATCAATCGTAAAATATTGAATACACTTTAATTCATCCAAAACTTTAAATGCTAGCAATCGTACCTGTTTAAAATTAAAATTTTATTTGAATAATGTTATTACTTGAGATAAAATATAATAACAATTAAATGGACATCGCAGGAGAATAAATATTGTACGTACCGTTTCCACAAACCGGAACTAGAAAGGACGTAAAGAAAATTAAAACAAAAAGTTGTCCGGAAGCAGTAGTAAAGCACTTGCGTTACCATTTGGTAACGAGGGTAAACAAAGTAGTATTCGCTTCAAATGAAATTTATAATCATAATGCTTTTGTACTTGGCTTATTATTAACAATGCAAACTTTTAAAGTAAGTTATTAAATTAGCATTTTATAAGTCATTCATAAATTATAAATATAAACCGTCTAAGGTTTATTTAAAAATTTGATATAATAAATGATGAATTATTATATTATAAATTATTATTATTTATTTTATTTCTTTGAAAATACTAGCAAAGTCAAAATATTAATAAGTAATACTTAAGTCTTAAACTTAAGTCTTTACTTTACTAAAGTAAGTAATTAAAGTAATGTTAATTTAATTATAATAGTAATATTTCTATTTGCAAGTAATACTCGTACTAAGTACTACAAACCAACCTTAAACATTCAAGACTCAAGCAATGTCAATACAAAGCACAAAAACTTTGTGACAAAAATATTTTTATTTATGGGTGGTGGGTCGGGGGGGGGGGATAGAGAGAAATACTTGATTTTGTCGTGATTCTGGAATAATAGTTTGATGTAGATTAAATACTATTCTGGTGATGTTTTTCAAGATGCGGTGGTCGAGTGGTTGCGTGCTCGACTGGCGTACCGATGGCAATGGTCACGAGTTCGAATCCATGTGAAGGCGAGGATTTGTTCCCTTGCCTGAGGAGGCCCAGAGTCACCCAGCTCTGAATGGGTACCTAACTAGACAATAGTTAGGCGGCTGGGTAATGTGTGGAACCCTTATAGTTATAGCCGTGGCCTGTGACCACTGCATCACTTGCCAATAGATCATCTGTCATGGTCTGTGGACGCATTTATCTTCTGCATAGAAGGAGCGTCTGTATATCTAAGATAAGAAGATAAGAATGGTGCTGCTGTCTCATTTTTAAAAAAAATAATTTTTTGCATGATTTCTGCCACTAAATTTATTTATGTCAATGTTTAACATATGAAAATACTTATAAACACCTTGATTCTATTTTTTAATTCATTCAAGTCTCCTTAAAAATTAAAATATTTGATTAAATTCTATTCATTTGCTGATTCACTGCAATATTAATATTCATTGCTGCTATTTATTTAAAATTTTTAAAATACAAGTCAAAATATCGTTTTATTAATTTTAGCCCTAACCATGACAATAATTATTTAAATTATTTCAAACATTGAATTAGATGCAGCTTTGATTTTGTAAATTTTCTTATAGAATCTTCAATATACATAATTTGTCCCGTCCCTCTGTTCGTAACACTACTAATTTTAGAAACCAGTGCACTACTTTAAAAAAAGCCTTTATAAAAATTACTGCACAAAAATAAAACTTCTCTAACATCCGCATAAAATTATTAATTATGGAAATAAATTAATAAAATTAAAATAAATGAAAGTTTTGTTTTACATTATTTTTTATTTTGATGTGTATTTTTTCAAAATTAATAGATTCCAGCTGAAATATACTTATTTAAAAAAATATAATAAAACTTCCGTCATTTTTTACAGGAAATACACTAGTTTAAGAAAATAAAATAAAATACAACTCGGTGTCAGGCAAAGGTATTTGCTGCATTCTCTTTCAATGAATTTCACTTGTAATTTATAAATTGAATTCTCCTCAGTATAACTTGACATGGACTTGGTTTATAAATTTAAACAGTAATATCAAAATATATAAAAATAAATTTGTTTGATTTTTTTTCCATTCAGATGAGTGAAACTCCCATATTAACAGGTGTTGATGCCATCCACATAGCCACTATTTTTGAGGATTGTATAGATCAGTTGGCTACACTTGGTCGGATTATGCCTACAACTTTTGAATTAAGACCTGATGCACTGCAGGTAACTAAATATAAAAAAACAACATTTGAAACATCTTTTCCAAATGACATCTAAAATTTTAAAAAATGATATATAAACTGAAATCTAAGAACCAGTGAAAACTAGTGAAGTACTACCTCTATTTTGCTGTGAGCCAGGGATTCTCAAACTAAGACTAGAATACCAGAACCAGCCCATTGGTCCATCAGGTGTTCTTTATCCTGTATATAGACTATAGAATGGACACTTGCACAATTTTGAAAAATATAGCATATGACATTAATGATCTATTTCCCAGAATCAGGCCATACTAAAAGTTGAATAAGATTGCTATATCATCGCACTGTTATTTTTTTTTTTACATGAACGCGTACACACAAAAAAAATGATCCAGTCATTAAATTGCTAAGCCTCAGTGATCAGACTCATGGTTTTATAAAGTTTAAGGTCCTTTTATTTACCCAGTAAGTTGGCAGCTTGGAATAGTGTGCAAGACAATCCCCTCATTTACCATGGCCTGTGAATGCTGCTTCACTTGCCAAACTGGCCAGTATGGTCTGTGCATTCCAATAAAAACTATGTAAGATGCAATAATCTTCTATGTAGAAGAATCGTATGTTATTTATTTATTTTTTATAAAAATTATAAATATATATTGCATCTGGAGATTAGGTCAAACTGCCTCATTTATTTTTAAAATAATAATAAGAACCACTCCTGCCCCCTAAATAACTCATGTGATGGTTCTAGTGAATAGACTGAGTTTTAGTGAGTTAATTAGGTATTGCTGAACAAAATCAATGAAAAATAAATGATGATTTTAGAGAAAAGTAAAAGTGAAATTAAAAAGGCTTAAATTAAAGCATGATTCATAAGGGTAAACTTCTCAAAAGTTGATTACAAAGTTAAGTATGTGTAATGCAAAAAGTGAGTGAATTATGATATCTGGATTTGAGTTAATCATCACAATGCAAGATTTTTAGTTGAATAGATAATAGATGCAATTATTCTTAACAATGAATAGTCAATTAAATATTAATTAATTCTCTAAATGAAGTGAAGATGGTTGTGTTCAATATATGTACAAAAAAGATTTCTTAGAAGTTAGAATTTATTATGATTTCTATAAAGTGTGTTACATGAATTTTGTTTTGTCAAGTAAACTTATTTCATACCCCCCCCCCCCCCCAGTGTGTAATAAATATGAATCACTGAAATGTCATTTATGTTAATAAGGCAAATCACCTCATTTTAAAATATTTAATATTTTCTGAACATACTTGATGCACTTTTAACACAAATTAAAATTTTAAAACACATTGTTATTTACACTAGCATGGAAAAGAGTTATAAATCTCCCCTACTTTCAGATTGTTCGTGGGGAGCTCAACCAGATAGTTGATTGCCAAGTTCAGTTAGAGAAGAGATATCAATCTGTTCTCATTAAAAAGATTGAAATGCTTGGAGTGACAAAGAACCCTGAAAAACTTCTAGATATTGAAAAAGAGGTCTTAAATGCTGGTGGTGACTTAAAGAACTCAACTCATATATTTGGAAGAACATTGAAGCAAAATCCACTTACAGCTGATAACTTGAATAAAATTCAAGAAGATAGGTAAGAAAGAAGCTTAAGTTTTCAATATGCCACTTTCAGCATTTTTGTATCCTTTGCAACATTCCATTAATTGTATTACATGCAAAATTTAATGCCACTGGGAGAATAAAAATCTAAAAGGGGCTGTCCATAAAGTGTGTCACACTATTTTTTTACCATTTTTAACTCCCTACTCCCCCTGTCACACACTGTCACAAATCTCGGACCGTCCCCAAAGTATGTCACACTTTCAAACAAAAATATTTTTTATTAACAAATTAAATGAAATTCAATATAAAACACTGTGATGTCACACATGGCTGGACACCCCCCTCCCCTCTGTCACAAACTGTCACACTTCCTTACACCCCCTCCCCCCCTGGAGCATTATATACTTTATGGACGGCCCCAAAGGACAGACGGTGGCTGGATAGCGAAGTCAACAGTGTGCTCACCGCACAAGTTGAGGGGGGGTGGGATCGAGCCCACGCAAAGCCACATTTAGACTGATGAATGACTATTGCTAAAAAAAAGGCCTCCGCTGACCTGGAGCGGAGATGGGCACCACCAAGGTCTACCAAGCCCCGAGAAAGTTCTAATGGAAACATTAGAACCCCCTATGACCACTAAGCTATGGGACAAAAAAAAGCACATATCAAAAATTTATGACATTAGTAGTAATCAATGTTAATATCTAAGGTTAAATCTATGTTTAAGTTAAAAAGACAATATATATCTTAAATATTAAGCAATGTATGTTTGTATTTTGTATACGGAATACAATAAAACCAAATAGTATATCATGACCAATTCAACACGACCATTCATTCCAAAGGTGTAAATTTAGAAAGCATAAAATGAAGTGACAAAATAAAGATGTTTTTTTTTTAAATTTTAAATCCTTTATTACATTTATAATTTAAAATCTAGTTTATGGAGCTCTAAGGCTGTGACTTTTGTTTTCTTTTATAAGATTTTGTGTGTTTAACTTCTTTAAATTAAAGATATTTTTAATATATTTAATTCCAAATGTCTCATGATTCAAAGGTGAGCATGAAAAAATCTTTTGCCTGACCTGGTGTCTCTTTTTAAACTTTTTAAAGACTTTAAACCAGTTTTATATTTTAGTTAAGTTTTTGAAAGTGAGAAATCTTGATTCATTGAGTAAAATATATAGTAAAACCACATCTTGAAATTAGTGAGTGTATTTTTTTTTAAAGTAACATCAATCCACGCATAAAATGAAGTAGGGCTTAATAAGAACTTTTTGAAAAATTATAATTTGCTGTCATATAATATAATAAATTTTTAAAACATTAAAAAATTTATAATCTTTCCAGATGAACCATTGTTTTTTTTTT
>MUZC01003858.1:301878-330285 GCA_002072015.1 Radix auricularia
GGGGGGTTGTTGTTTTTTTAGATTTTAATTTTAAAATTAATATCATCTTATCCCTAATTACATGTATCTTTCATAACTTCTGATTCTTTATATGAGTTCAAAATAATAAGCATTTTTTAGCTAAATCTAAACCCCTAACTAACTCAATTAACACACTCATCAACAATTCTCCAAAGTCCTTTTTAAATTCAATAATGGCAAGCTAACTTATAAATTTTATGCAAGTTTGAGTATTGTATAATGTACCATTAGGGTCTAGATCCATGATGTCATTTTTAGATTTATATGAATTAGATAAATATGATTTTAAAAATTGGTTGTGTGAGGAATTTTTCTAACCAAGCTTATTATAAAATACCCTATGGCCAAATGAAAATATCTGAGGGAAGAGAATTCATAATATCCATATTGTCCATAATGTCACAGCCATTTATTTAACATAAAAATTGAAATTTTGAGAATATAGTCTTATTGTCTATACTCCTCAAACAGAGTTTGAAAAAAAATAGATCATAAAAATCATTGATTACTTTTAAGACTAAATATAATACCATAGACCATAGAAAGATAAAACTTCCTTTAACAATTATCTTGTATTTTCTTAAACAGGGGTTATGTTGAGAATGTGATAGCTGCAACAATGACTGAATTAGTTCAAAATTGTAGTTTTGAGGCATTGTTAGAAGCTGTAAGATCTGAGAAACAGCGCAAAACATCTCTACAGAGTACCATTCAGAGGTAATTATGGAGATAAATATACTATTTATAAAAATACTAATTCTCTCTGTGCTGGTATCTATTCATTCTAAATCCTCAGAGTGTAGGAAACATCAATTGTAGGAAGAATGGAAAAGACAGCAGGAGTTAGATGAATGAAAAGAGAGCAAGTGAGAATTATAGAGTTAAAGTATAGTAAAAGAGTAAAGCAATGCTTCAATCCTTAACAAAATGATAAGTTTTTATTAATAAACCATTATTTGTAAGAACAATTAATTAAAATTTAAATAATGCCAAACTAGACTTTAACAATGGATAAGTGTATGCCCAATAATGGTCTATTCTGAAGGAGCATCTATAATAGATAAAATAAGGCAAGTTTTGGGTCGGTTTTTTACATTATGTTACTCAAGACTGCACTTAAGACACATCTTTTCAAAATTTATTTTGAAAATTAATGAAACATTTCTTTTAATGATTAACGTAGCTGATGTATAACGTATTGTCATTTATGTAGTTAGTATGATATGAATGTTTATTTGATTAATATAAGTATTGTTATCTCCATGTAAAGCGCTGTGATACAGCGCTATATAAATTATCATTTTGTTATTATTATTATTATTACATAGCATAAAATTTGTATTATTTGTGTTTATTTTTTACCCATTGGATTTGGATTATATTTTTAAAAAGTGCTTGCATGTATTCTTTTTGAGGCAAATTAATGTATTCCTTATTCTAGCAATTTCAACTTAACTTGTACTTGTTTTTTTCAAATGCCAGAGAACAAGAAGGTAGAAAAAAAGTTAAAGAACTCCAAAAACAGTTAGTAGATGTTAAGAAAGAAAGGGAAGTTGAAGTGCAACAAAGAAAAGAAATGATCTCCCACTTGAAAGATCAGCTTCAAGTCTGTATTTTGTCTCTTTAAAAGTGTATTTAAGTCTGCTTATTTCTTGCACCAATAGTTTTTTTTTAAAGATTGTATATTTCATAAATATACAATATAACATTTAATTTACATTTGAAGTAAAAAATATCTTTCAATTAAAAAGGATAATAATTAGAAAATATTTTCCCTATTTACATTATCAGTAGACTTTCAAGGATATAAAATAATAAAGATATTCACAATTTAAAAATAACGTTCAATTTTTTTTTTTAGATTGGTGTTAGATAAATTATTAATAATCTCAAATTTATTCCAAATAAATATTTTTCCATAGGAAATGAAAGCAAAAACCAGCATGGAAGGAAAGTATATTAAAAAATGTGCAGATGTTGCAGTAGCTCAATCCCAGAAAAAATGTTTTTTGACAGAAAAGGAAATGAAGGATGAAATTGAAGTAAAATTTATATCATATTCACCCACCCAACTTACACTTGAAAAGTTTTTTTTTTGGGTTCTTTTAAATCTGTTATATAAATGGCGTTTTAATACTTAAATTATTTATTAATTTTTAAAATTATTTATTTCCTTTTTTTTCACTTTGGTCATTGAAACAAATATGCTATAATTTAGATCCTCTTAAGTGTAAATAATTTCATAACATTTCACAGAAACTTCACCAAAAAACAGATGAGGAGAACAGGGCTCACAAAGAGATTCTAAAATATTTACAGGAACATCAATCAGTAAGTCTTTTGGTTATACATTATGCACCAATCTTTTAAATTTTAAAATTGATCTGAACAATGTGTTGCCATAAATATCAGACTATTTTATTCTGGTCCATCCAGCTGGACTCTGATAGGACACCTGTTTGAAGTAAAGAGTTTACTTCAAATGCTTTTTTGTCAAATTTGACCAATTACAATATGAATGACTTTTAAACCAGAGAAAGTTTATATAAACATACAAATTTCAGGGCAACATTCTTAAGCTACCAAAATTTCTATATTCTACCACTCCCACTTCTTATGTCATGCACCCATGGCCACATGTGATGTAATAAAATTAAATTAAATAATATAAGCACCATGTGTATGCATACACAAAACCTGGTAAATAAAAAAAATTATCAGTATTCTCAGTATATGTTTATGTATATCGTATGAAAGGTGACCAGCTGAATAATGAAGAACTTTGTGGCAACAAACTTAAAAAAAGAATGTCCTTAAAACCACTATAACAAGTTTTTTGTTGTTTTCTAGTACCTTAACTTAAAAGATTCACAAGCTTAGAACTTTTTAATTTCCACCGGGAAAACGTTTAATTATAAGCTAAATAAAAGAATTGTGGTGAAAATTGAAGTTTTCCTTGATTTGATTTTGTTTAAATAAAGCATTTAATTTTGGAAGTTTCTGAAAAGTTATTTAGAGTTATAATTCTTGTTCAACTTGTTTGATTGATAAATAATCAAGAAATGCACTTGAATAGCTCCACGAAACTTCCTCTCATCTTTACTTCACCAAACAAAGGCAATTGTCAAATGACAATTTTAGATAGCCAACCAATCTAGTTGTTTTTATTGAAAAAATATTTATATGATTTCGTCAATGTTTTTAACATTTTACTTATGTCAAAAATATTTTAAAATAATTGAGAAATTAAAGTATTTATCATTTAATACTACCATGTATAAAAAAAAATAATTAAAAATTTATTATCTATTACTCCTTTCCTTCTCGATAGAGAAAATAGGTCTATAGTTTAAAAGTGTATTATATATATTAGTACAATTAGAATTATTTCCTAGTTATGTCTGCACCACTGAAACTGACTAAATAACCCAGAATAACACCTGATATATAAATATTTGAATGGGTCAAATATGATTTTGTGGCCCATCTGATGATGGGATCAATGATAGCTGCCTACTTTTATTGAGCTATTAAACTTTTTTGGAAATGGATGAAGTTATAATTTTCTAAAGCTTTAAAAGAGCAAATAACTGAGGGTATTTTTTGCTTTATAAAACATTTCAAAGGACTTGGAAAAAAAGCTCGAATTTTGGATTGAGAAGTATGAGACTGATAAAGAGGCCAAGCAAAAAGAGCTGGACACATTGAAGCAAACCAAGGCCAAAGATTTGGAGAAGCTGCAAGAACTTACTAAATTGGTTAGTCTAATCAAATTAGAAATTAAACATTGGAAATAGATACATTTAAAATATATATATATATATTTGTGTGACATTATGAAAGGTTTTGAAAAGTTGTAAATATGAATTTTTTTTTCCAGTACAAAGAGTATGAACAGATTGTAGTAGAGGACAGAATTGAGAAAGAGAAAGCCAGGAGAAAAGCTGAGCAAGAAGCTATAGAGCTTAAGGCATCTATTAAGGTACATTTCTTACTATCAAAATTTTTTAAAGGCTGGCGAAATGGCTGTTCAAAATGTGTACAAATATATGTTTTCAGATTTCTTACCAACTCTAATCTGACTCTGATGCTATCCTTTATAACTATTACTTGACAAACCAATTTTGTTTCACTAATAATAATTATACTTGTTTTTAAATTTTTTTACCTGCTTTTTTTACAATGCCACCGATGTTGTTCTCTGTTCTACCATTCATAAAGAATGAATCATGATATTCATTATTTGAAGTGTGTGCTATTTCACGTGCTTACTAAACTAATAAGTCACTGGGAAATTTTGTTACTTCCCTTTTTGTTTAAATAGCTAATATAAACACAAAAATGGGGACATTAAGCAGGAGGTAAAGGATCACATAAACAAATTACTCCACAGAAAAAATACTGCATTTAAATTAGTAATGCTAGTTGTACTAGATAGAGTTGTTGGGTAGAATTATTGCTTATACGGAAACATGTGAGGGACAGTGCTAATAGTTATAAACAATGCCTCACTGAGACATGTAGTTGCTAAATAGTTAAAACCTTCACTTTAGCAAGGTAGAGAGATTTGTTGTGTAAGCTTGGTTAACTGAACTGGTTATAATCATACCAAAAAAAAAGTTCTATGAACATAACTTTTTGGAATTAGAATAAACGTTCCTGTGTTTCAAGCATCTGTTTGTATCTGTCCTTATATCATTAGGTTTTTATACTGTTATAGACTAAAAGTAACTTAAATTTACAAACAACCTTTTTTCCCCCTCTTTATTTTCCAACAGCTTCAGTCTTGGTGGAGAGGAGTTATGGTGCGCAAAGGATTGGGACCATTTGGAAAGAAGAAGAAAAAGAGGGGCAAAGGAAAGGGGAAAAAGAAGGGGAAAGGGAAAGGAGGAAAGAAAGGAAAAAAGAAATAATTTAAAACTGTTTATTTTCAAACTTTGCATCTTTAAATGTTCTATTTCTATATTTTAAATTGTTTGTTATAAGTAGATAGGACAGAGTGCACACATTTACGAGTTATGTCCACTTTAAATTATATACAATATAATAATTTTTTGTTGAACATTTTCTTGTAATCATGTCAAATATGTCATGGGGTGTGGGGTATATAAGGTGGATTAAGACTGCAATCAAACGGGGGCCCTATTTAGCTAGCGTCCCTTTAAATATCATGATTGCTAGCAGCTAATATAAGACTGTAACTAAATATTAATCATGAAAAAAAGAAGAACACGAAGAAATAACTGTTTGAAGTGTTCGCCGGTATGTAATAATTGAGTGTGAAAAGAAAAATTTTAAAAATATATTCCACCTCTGGGAATAGATCCCGACATAACTTGCATCACGAGCCTATACTCTTTCACACGTCCAGCAGATCTTATCATAATTGAGAAATTTTTAAAATGTAAACCATATTTTATAATATTTTCTCTTAGTGAGCCAATCAAATCAAGTTTTTCGTTTATTAAGACTATCAGGTCTTAACTCATCGATCAGTTTAATAGAGAAGATTTATTAATTAATTTAATTTATTATATTTTCAAGTATTCGTGCAAACATTTGTACACTTTTATTATAAAATATTAAAAGTTTGGGGTCCCCAAAACCGTAAGGGGCCACTGGCTAAAGCCTGTTCAGCCATTAATCTTCCATATGGTATATATAGTATATAATAGAGTATTGTAACAGTTACAATTTCAAAACTGGATTTTACCATAATCAAGTGAACACAAAATTCCATCATTTTGAAAATGTCAAGTACTTCACTTGATGTTTGGAGGTATTGACTCCATCCGTCTAGAAGCCACACCAGGACTAAAATCATACTTGAATTGCCTCGGGCACTAGAAACCCATGCTATGCCATAACTGAGAGGGTTGAAAACACCAGGAGATATATTTAAAAAATGATGTGTGCATCAGCGAGGAGTTGTGTAAAAATAGATTTACTAACTTTACTTTTGAAAGGTTTTCCACTGTATCTTTAGTGAACATTAAGTACATCTAAAACAGAATCTCCAACTAATTGGACGTATATTGCAAACACAAAAATGTATAAGTTAATACCTCCTCCCCTATGCTAATGTATCATTTAAACGTACTTGCTTTACAGAATTAACACGTAGCCCCTTTATTTTAGTTTGAAAAATGAGTAATTTTAGCCTGGTAGACAAAAAATTTGTCGGACCAAAAGACATGTACCCAGTCTGGTTCACATTTGCTCCAACATTGCTAGTCTGTGATTGATACAGATAAAGTAAACCTTGTGCCTTCAATGTCTACTCGTTTGATTTAGTGAAATTATGTCGTAAAATGGAATAAAGACATGATAAATTAAGTGCTAGGTTTTGAATAATTCTCTTGAGCCATTGCCTGTGACTGTGAGAAAGTAATTATTTTTAAATTCAAGTCTAATGATAGTATGTATGAATTCAATCAGTCTTCTGTATGAAAGTTTCTTTGTTTTTTGTAAAATGTTGATGTAAGCCACAAAATAATTTGTGAAAATTTAAACATTAATTTGAGATCCTAAGTCAGACCTTCTCAAACTTCAAAGTGTGAATGTAATGCATGGATGCAGGCACAGCTGGTGTAGCATGAGTCATGGGTTTGAATCTTTGTGAAAGCAGGGATTTGTTACTGTGGCTATCAGTGTCACTGAGTCCACCCAGCTCTGATGGGTAAGTGATATTAGTTTGGTAGTTAGAGAAACAAAGGCAGTTAGTCATCGTACCACACAATCCCAGTGGCTTGTGAATGCTGCGTCATTTTCCAATAGGCTAGCGTCGTTTGTAAGTTCTCATAAAAATTTATGATGCAAGAATCTTCTGCACTAAAGGAGCATACTGTAATGTTATTAAAATTAATTCTATGAAAGAGAAAAAAAATTCTCTCAAATTATTTTAAACTATATTTTTATGTATATATCTATTAATCATGTGAATTTAAGTGATATTTACATTACATTATAAAAATGTATCAGTGTAGATTAAAATTAAAATTTACCATTTTTTTAGCTGACATTTTACTATTTCGCCTCAACCTTTGCACACATTTTATTGTCTTACTTCATAATGATTTATGCTTAACTAACTTCAGCTAATCCTCAAAGACATACACATTGGAAAGTGTTAATATTTTAATTAAATTTCTGGAGAAAAAAATGTTGTAACAATACATACCTTTTCATACTATGCAAAATGTTGTAAATATATAGACTAAATAATAACAAATTTCTTGAAAAATATAAAACAAAGCAACATGGCATTGGGCTATGTAATTTTTAAATATCTGCTCAACGTTACAGAAAAATAACAAATTTTGGAAAATTTAATTCAAAATAATTAAGTGTCATGAACAATATATTTAAATCAAAAACATTTTTTAAAATAACATTTTTCAAACTCCGCCGTGCATAGATCCAGTATTTTTTTCGAGAAAAAAAAATTCAAATAAAATAATGAACAAGTTTAAATTTGATTTTATGGTATAAATTTTAAACATTAAATAAGAAATAATTGTTAAAATATATTCTCTTATGTGGGTAAAAAAAATGATTACTTAATGTTCAACACTAAATTTTGTTAATTATTTTTCAATATAAAACCAAAACTGTGTTGTCTAGTTCCTTACATTCGCTAAAGGAGCAGTTAAATGACAAATTTAAACAATTTAATTTATGTTATTTCCCAAAATAAGTATTGTTTAAGCTGTAATATTAAATGAGGAAAGGTAATATTGACAACTAAACAAAAGCTCATTTCATTATGAAGAACAAGAACTAACGAAAAATGTCTTAGCTGGTTCTATAAATTATTATGCCCAACACTCCATGCAGCATTGGTCAACTCAAAACTAAATTTGAAGTCCCTAAAAATTATTTGAACAGAGCATGTATTTTCTTGTTGACTTGTATATAAAGTTAAGTAGAATAGAATGGCATGAAAATCTGGATTGTTTGTTAATGGAAAGTCTTTCAGCAAATTAAATAAAAAATGTTAACAACATGAATAACATAACTATCAGATGCAGCTATTGGTTATATTTAAATGAAATAACTTATTAAATTAAAGCAATACTAATTTTTATAATCGTAACAACTAAGCATCTCATACTTTTGTTAAAGTTCTATTTCAAGTATTACAATGTTCTTTATTCAAAAAAATAACATAGAGAAATTATTATTATTAATAACTTGTATAGTATTAATTAGGGCTGTTATCGATTAAATTAAATTTAATCGTTAACTTTTGAAAAATTACCGATTAATTAATCTATAATTTTGTTAAAGCTAGAAATAAAGATGTATGACGTTATTAAATTGAAAACGTCAAGGGAAGTAATAAAAACAGGCAATTGATATTTTTATTAAGTTATTTCTAAAAAATAGTTAACAATGAAAATAAGTTAAATAACGTATTAAAGTTTAGGCACTTGAATGCAAATTTCTAATTAATTTTAAAATACAAAAGTAATACAGCCATATCGAAATTGTTTGATGATTAACAAAAAGATAAAAATAATCTTTTTATCCCAAGTGGTTCAAAAGTTATGATTTTTTTTCTAAGACCTCGATATCACTTTTTTCACTATATTGTTTTCCTTCACATTTTGTGCCATTTTATGGCATTTTTTAAAATGCCCATAACGTAAGTATTTAATATAATATATATAATATTGTTAGTAGTTATATTTAAATATAAGTAGTTAAATATAATGTCCAAGTCCATGAATTTAAATTTATTTATTGTTAAATAATTAAAAACAAATTGTTTTTTTTTAATATATCATTGTCCTTATCAAGCAGGTTATTTTAAAGTTTACACTTTCCAACTTTCTTTAACGGAGAAGTTTGTACGTAAACAAAATAATAAAATAAAAACTATTATTAATTATTTACTTAAAAATCGAAAATATTTTTTAAAACATGTCTTTAATTTTAATCACTATTTTATCGATTAAAGATTAAAATAATTTTAATCGGTAAAATAATTTACCGATTAATCGAGAAATTAATCGGTAATTTCCGCAGCCCTAGTATTAATATATGGATAGACAAACCAAATTTAATAATTGATCACTCGTAAATATTTTCTTAAAAAGCCAGAAATCACAGACAACAATTAAAAAACACACTTGATCAAATTGAAAATCATTATTGGATATGTCAACATAAACACTGTATGCACATATTTACAACATGCCCATCATATTCCATCTGAATAATAAATTTATAATTAAGGACATAGAGAAATGTAGTCAGCCATCATATACAAATAAAATACTAAGGTTCAGGATGGAATTTGTGACCTCAGCATATCTGTCTTGTAAGAGAGGGTGAACTGTGTTAAAAGAGAGGGTGAACTGTGTTAAAGGAGAGGGTGAACTGTGTTAAAGGAGAGGGTGAACTGTGTTAAAAGAGAGGGTGAACTGTGTTAAAGGAAAGGGTGAACAGTGTTGTGTTAAAAGGGCTCTTGAGTAGTAACGGGATCGAGTAATGCCGCGAAGGGGCACAACTGAGATGTTTCACCAGCCATTAATCCTTATGTGAAACAAAGAATTGATCCCAAAACATTCTTTGTTAAACTCCACAAGTAAGAGATTCAGCTTCAATTTGTTTGATAAACACAGGCATTCAATAGCAGGCAAGAACCTTACAAAATTCACCTTGAGATGGATATGATGCTGGAAAGGCAATGTGGTTTTTGTCAACAGTGCTGGTAATATGGTTTGTGGCCACATAAACAGGAAAATTATGCAAGGAATGAAATGTGGCCCTCTTTCACTCATATGTAAACATGAAAACAAGATTTTTTTGAAACTGTTAAGATATAGAACATTTTAAAGTTTGTGACATATTTCCCTTGAAAGTTTATATCAGTGAAACTGC
Source organism: Radix auricularia (assembly GCA_002072015.1). NCBI lineage: Eukaryota > Metazoa > Mollusca > Gastropoda > Lymnaeidae > Radix > Radix auricularia. The sequence goes on from MUZC01003858.1 coordinate 311,788, forward strand.
AATTTCCTTCTAGTGTGCTGGCATTGAGATTTGGAAAATGGGAAGACGTCTATATTCTATACCAGTGATGGCAAATCTATGCCACGTGTGCCACAGACGGCACGCAGAGTCTCATCAGCCGGCACGCGACTAAAATATTACTTCCTTAATCAAACCACTGTGCTGGCACTTTGTGTTGCCACTTTGCTGTATAAAAGTAGGTTTAAATTGAGTTTTGGGCATGCGGCCCCAAAAAGGTTAGCCATCACTGATCTCTACACTTCATCTGTGAAAAATATGATTGTTTCCTGGCTTTCAAGTTGACTGATGTCTTTAGGGAGAGAGCATTAAACTCAGATACCAAAACATTGGCAAACTATCTGAGCTCAAGAACCGACAAGCTGAATCCAAGGTTCTAACAGACATTATAACAGTTTTCAATTATTGTGTCCCTGACAATGAATTAAAAGCAGATGTTACAGACTTTTCCAAAGTCTGCACAAATTTAGACTTCACCTTTAGCTGAGTCATCCCCTTGATAATCTTATGTTGATCCCAACAGTCCAGCATTTAGAGAGGTAGTACATACCATATCTACTCGAGTATAATAGTCAATCTACAGTATAAAATGCACCCCCCAATTTGAGACTTGAAAGTGGAATTTTAATATTTCTTCAAAGAACTCATGGCCTGTCAGCTGTGTATATGTAAATGCATTTGCCAGCGACGCTATGGTTTCGAGGTAATATATAATCAATAAAATAGTATAATTTTAATACATTTTATGTTCTTCCAAACTACTGAAACCAATTTTTAGCAAAAATATGACATGTATCATGTTACTGAAGTTTAAAAAATGAGATGCAAATATAAGTCGACCCCCTAATTTTGGCTTTGAAATATTTTTTTTATACTCATGTATACAAGGTAGTTAAATACTAGCTTTGGTAAATGTAAGCACTGTCGGAAAGGCATAACCATTAATCATGAGGTTAACTTTTATTTTTATTTTGTGTCTCATAACCTTGTGGTCGTAGGGGGTTCAAATGTTTCCATTCGAACTTTCTCAGGGCCCATCTCTTCTCCAAGTCAGTGGAGGAATTTTTAGCAATAGTCATTAATCAACATTTTTAATTGTGGCTTTTATGTGGGCTAATAATAATGATAAATTGATAATTTATATAGCACTGTACCCCAGCAAGGAGCCGGGGTCACAGCGCTTTACATGGAGATAACAACACATATATTAATTAAATAAACGTGCATATCATACTAACTACATAAATGACAATAAGTTATGCACCAGCTACGTTAATCATTAAAAGATATGTTGTTTCATTAATTTTGCAAATAAATTTTTGAAAAGATGAGTCTTAAGTGCAGTCTTGAAGGACTTAGTAGTTGAAATACTACGGATGTGTGTTGGTAGAGAATTGTTTTGTTTTTCTGCACAAAAAGAGAATGGCCCTTAGCCAAATGTTTTAGTTCGTTTCATAGGAACACAGAGAATGCGTGTGTCTGCAGATGAGCGTAGCTGACGACTTAGTGAGTAGACCGACAAAACTTCAGTAAGATAGGAAGGGCACGAGTCAGAAAAGAAGTTGTGACACAGAACAGCCAGTTTGTATGGGTAGCCAATGAAGTGAGTAAAGTAGTGGAGTAACATGGTCACGTTTTTTGCCTTTAGAACTAATCTGGCAGCTGAATTTTGAACTCTATGTAGTTTTTCAATGCATTGTTTAGGCGCACCTGTCAGAAGAGAATTGCAGTAATCAATACGAACTAGAACAAGAGCACAGACTAGAGTTTTTGTTCCACTAGTTGTTAAGTAATGACGGATTGAGCTGATCTGATGAATGGCAGTATAGGCAGAGCGACAGATGTGATTGATGAAGTTGTTGGTAGACATGTTGTCAGAAATAATGTAGCCAAGATTCTTAGTCGATGTTTTGAACAGTATATCAGAACTAGCCACCTGAATAGAATTCAGAAGAGTCAAGGTACTGCATGATTTATTGTTACAGAATAGCAGTGCTTCTGTCTTATTATCATTCAGTTTGAGCTTGCTTAAAGTCATCCAAGACTTTACCTCACCAATGCACTCCTGCATCAATTGGACAGTGAAGTCAATATCAGAGGGATCCGTATGAGTGTAAAGTTGAGTATCAACTGCAAATGAGTGGCTTTTAACTGAATGCTTTTCGAGCAGTAGAAGTAGTGGCCTTGTATACAGTTAGATCCCATGCCCCTCAGTTTGTGAGGCGGGTGCAATATTGACATCGATTTCCAGCAAGCCCTGATAGACTTATTCTTTATGTATATATTTATTTATCTACACACAAAGTATAAGTTAGCTAAATGTAGATGCATGTAGAAATAAGGACACCAATGTGCACTAATGAAACATTTGATTATTCTTTTGAAAATGTAAAAGAAAATCCAAAGAAATCCAAAACTTGCATTGTCTACATATATTTCAGCACAAAAATATTTAGCAGGTGAAATTTAAAATTTACATTTATTTGAGTAACTGTCATTATTAACATATGTAATTTAAAAAAAATATGTTCATATAAATACACATCTATATTTACATCTTTATTATATAATTATATTTGTGATTCTATTTAGCAGGTAATTCATTTTGCAAAAGTCATCAATAGTGGAGATAAAATTTCCAAAAATGAAATCTAAAAATATTGATTGAGATTCTATTATCAAATAAGATGAATAGAGATTGTGATGAGTGGTTTATTAACTGTAACTAGAAAATTGTATACATTCATTATCTTGTGAGCCTATCAAATCAAATAATAATCAATTAACACTAGCCCCACTACAATTTTATAATTTTTAGCTTTTATCTTTTGGTGCAATTTTGTTATAGTTTATTACAAAAATCAAATAACCTTTAAAAAATATTCCAGAATATATAAGGTTCTTCCAGATTAATTGTACATATTTTATAGTGCTAATAAGAAATAAAAAGTGCTCTTAAACTCTACTTTCTTGTTTGCAACTCTCTTCAATCCACAATTAAAAACATGTTAATGCAGCTCTTATATATGCACAGACGCTGTATGCCCTTTACCATGATCTCCTTCAAGCTTGTATACAGCTGCTGGTTGCCTTGGGTTAGTAAACCTCTTGTAAGCCAGTGGAATATGGCGTAGGTAACCTGCATGTACAAATACTCATGACATTATTAAAATATTATTACCAGTAATAAATTAATGTGTTATTAATTTATAATGACGGTATAAACAACATATTTTATTCTTTATAGAATGTGCAAAATGTATGGATTTTAACAAAATTTAAATTAAATAAAAAAAATTATTTTAAAAAAATATCAAGAGTATTTATTTATGATGTTGCATTGTAAAAAGATCATGATTATCATTTTCCAGTTGTTTTTTTTAAAATTATTGCCATACTTAAAGAAATTTATTTAAGAACAGTTAATAATTAGAACCAACACAAACCTTTCTTCACAGCCCACCACATGATAAATCCAGCTGACACCATGAGGATAACACCAAAGGCTACAGGTATGCCAATGGCCAGACCATACCTCATATGGGAATTACTTTCTTTGATGATTTCTACTGGATAACCTGATTAATTAAGTCACATGTTGTAAGAGAATAAATTATTATTTTTTCTTTAACATTTATGTTGAGAATTTTTCAGTATTTCAACATTATTTTCAGTTGGTTTTTCTTTCAGCAGCTTTTTTATTTTCAAACTATCTAAATTAAAATGTACAACTGAAAAGTCTAAAGCCCAAAAGCTTTTAATTCCCTTGTATCATTTGAAACACTTTACTTATCTTTGTTTGGAAACATTTAAAGCAAATCAGTTTGATTGACAAAGTACATTGTCGCCAATTGATCACATCACAAATAATTAAAGTAGAAAGACAATTAATTATAATTTTTTCCTTATTCTTGTGTTTGCAAGTAGATTGAAATCAAAATCTAGGAAACTATCGTCATGAAGTTTGTTATTTTACCTGCAGGAGCTAACCAAACAGTGGCAAACATCTGATCTTGATCTGAACTAACATTTCCAATAAAATAATAGTTGATGCCATCCTGGATAAATTCACCACTAATTTTTAAGTTTTTATGTCCCTCAAACTGTGAAGTTTTTAACCAGGTAGTGTGTTCAGAAAAAGTCACTGTCTTATTATCGTCTGATCTGCCTAGAAGACATAGATAGATCAGTGAGATGGAACAGTTGAAATATTTTACTACTAGAGATATAGTGGCTAAATTACAGCTTTAGATATTATGATCATGGTTCAGTTCACAACACAAGATAGATATGGTAGAATGGAGGGTAGAGGAAAACTGAAAAGTTAAAGGGGAAATTTTTTAATGCAAAGGTTTGTGGTTTAGTTATAAGTGAGGGTGAGAAGCTTGGAGGGGGGGGGGCACTAATTGTTAGTGGACTAGGTAAGAGGTGATGTGAAATGTGCCATGGGGATACAGTGTTCAGTTAGTATTTATTCATTAATTATTGCAGTCTTAATTATTTTTTTTCTGCCTATTTTACTTTCCCAATATGTAAAAATAGTGAAAAAATATTTGCAAATGTTTGGGTCTCACATTGAGAGACAGATGAGAGTAGAAAAGTCTTAGGGTGATGAAGAACATGAGAGGATGAGGTGAGGAATAAGGTAATTGAATAACATGAGAGTCAGACAAAAGGTCATTGGATAACATGAGAGAGAGTCAAGTAAAAGAATGTCATTGTATTAAAGAGAGAATCAGAATAAAGAAGGTTGTTGGCTAACATGAGGGAAGATAAAAATGAAAAAAATGAACTGATCATAAGAAAAAGTGAAAAGATCTTTTGAAATCCTCGATCAGGAAATCCCCTTATTACTGAAATTATTTTACTAGAGAAATATTTCAGTCATGTTACTATGCAAAAAACAGAATGGAATGTACATTGTGATCTTGGGGTGGGCACACAAGTAAATAATCAAAAAATGATTCTGTTCATTTCAGTAGTTTCATATTCTTCATCATGTTTTTGCTTGAATGTAACATCTGTCAATAACACATACAAATACACAAAAGATGGTAAAAAAACAATAATTTAGTTTCACTATTTCTTACCATGCATGTCCAAATTGATATTGTTGGCTGAAAATGTAACAAGAGCTTCAGCTTCAACTGAAAGGACTTCTAACATGCAATGATACTCCCTTTTGACATTGGTTAAATCCCCTTTCCATAACTTATGGTGAATCAATTGTGTCTTCCACATTGGAACTGACGTAGCTGAAACAAAAAATTTAAAACTGCCTACAAAGATTTTTATTAGATGGAAGACACCATAAGGCTCACAATGAAACAATCAAGAATATTATGATAAATGTGTTTAGATAATTATATGATTTAAATGTATAAAGATGGAAGTAATTTATTATTTATGATGTATTTAAGGGGAGGTGTGGGTCAAAATTCTAAAATTTGTATATAGCGTTCTGAGTGATTTTAAATAAAATATTCTTAAAGGGTATAACAATAGATATAAAATAGACTCATTTTTTTTTTCAAAAAACTTGTTGGTTTCCATGGAAACTGAAATAAACATCCGCCATTTTGTTTTTTAGGGTAAATTTCAAAACGCTAAGGCTTTTTTAAATTAATAGTTATTGCTTTCAAATTTAAAATATAGATATTTTATCATGTTATAAAACTTTGAATATCTGGACTTTTCTATAGATGCTCTAGTTGAGAAAATAAAAATTCACAAAAATGGTCTCCATTTTTTAGGTCAAAATTATGGGTTATGGGATATATTTTTATCTGTATTTTCCTTTTTAAGGCAGTTATCAAAAAGTTAGGTTATTCAAATCTTTATTTGTGTCTAAAGATCACATAGAAAAAATATGGAGTAATTTGCTCAATTAATTAAAAAGTTATAAGGGTTTAAGTGATCAAAAACATCAAAAGCGAGAAAACTGAAAAAACGACAAAATTTCTAGAAAATATTAAATTAAAATTTTATTTTGTATAATTACTGTACATAAAATGATCTAGTAGCTTAAGCTCGATCTTACACATTACTTTCTAGCTCCCCTAATCTTTTCCTTAGTGTCCCTTCAAAGTATTTTACTTTTACTCTCCGCCTGTAATTTTTGCTGCTTCGTGGAGTTATTTCATTTAGCTCAAAATTACTTTATGGTCTCAATCCCAAAGCTGAATTTTCATTGCACACATAAATGTAGATCTTAAGTTATTTTTTAACACTTGGAATACTAAGATTTATATACTTTGACTTCAATAAAATTGAATTGAATTCACAATAAATAGATTTCAAATTGAAAGTGCTTGGGCTTGGGCCTGTGTTGGAGAGAAATAAACTTCTTTTTTTGTCAGGGTTATCTTTTATGTACTATCTACAGATGTATCCTAGCAAGAGCACGGGTTAAAGTTAAATAGCAATCTAGGTCTAGTTTTATTTATTGATTATTAATTCTGTCCAATGCATATCTTGTCTTAGTCTTATTATCTCTAGTAAATACTAATGCTATTACCATTATTGCTATTACTAGTTCTAGTGACAAAAATACGCTAGCTCATATAATATTTAAAAAATTATTTGGGTAAAATTTAGCACAGTAGCTATTAATTTTGCTTTTATTACATGAACGTTATATGTTCTTATTATTACTATTGGAATGGACGCTAAGAGTACTAAGACGCTTTAGACTTATATTATTATAAGTTTTAGTTAGTTTTAGTTTTAGACCGAGTCCGAGTGATGAGAATACAAGACCCAACTTCATATTTACGTATTTAATGCTAAAGTGATCGATTAGAAAGTAGTTTACGTGTTAATATAATAGCATTGTGCTATAGCACAAAACTCTGAATATTATTATATGAAAATAGTTTATCTGAACATTTTTTCTACAAAATAAATAACGATCTTCGTTGCTATTGTTTGTGGAATATGATATTGTTAATGTAGAAACGGAATTAATCAAAGTAATTTCCACAGCAATAACCAATCAAAATCCTTGGTTTATTGAAAGGTCAAGGGTTATGCATACGAAATGCGGAAACCCCCATAAGCAGGTCAAGAAAGTGTCATTTTTTTGAACGCGAATCAACAAACGCAAGATTGGGTAAATTTTGATTGGTCTGGATTTATATTCATCTAAATCTAGAGAAATCCAGCTTTCCATTGATACCACATTCGATAGGGTTGGATGATTTCAAGTACTTGAATGAAGACCATAAAAATACTGTATTTAGTATCAAAATACGACTTTACACCCCCTTATAGGGTTAATAAAATAATATTTTAAAATATGTTCTAATATATTATCATAACATTTTTAATATGATTTATATTAAAAAATGGCTTTAGAAACCAAATAAATCAAAAACTAGAAATCCTTAAAAATGTAATTTTTTGCCAAATTTTGACCCGCACCTCCCCTTAAAGTTCTTAGGTTTATTTAATGGTACAATAAATGGGACCTAAAATATTTGCATAGTTACTATTAACTCAAAATATATAGGAAAGCCCAGGTATGCTGAATAAGGGAGGAACTAGTGGAATAAAGTGTTTATCCGAAGTATTCCGAGTACCAAGTCCTTCAAGACTGCACTTAACATGCATCTTTTCAAAATGTATTTTTTAAATTATTGAAACAATATTTCTTTTAATGATTAAGGTAGTTTATGTGTAACATACTGTCATTTATGTGGTTATTATGAAATGTATGTGTGTATCTCTGTGTAAAATGCTGTGAACCTGGTTCCTAGCTGGGATACAGCGCTTTATTAATTATCAATGTACACATGTATTAATATTATTATATTACCTGTAATTTCTTGAAGAAAAAAAGCTTGAAAGAGTATTATCAGAACCAAAAGCTTCATTTTGTGTTTTCCTTTTCTAAATCTGAAAATATTTGAATTATTGAAATTGAATCAGGATACATATGCAAATATTTCAATTTTAATTTTAAGATTAAATTTGTATATAGGACTGAGAAGTTCAGTATAGTTTTCCTGAAGATTTGGCTGTTTTTGCTTTGGATAAAATATTCATTGTGTTATTTGAATGTGAAGGATGTTCCACATACTTATGATGATGTGTGTGTGACAGGAGCTTGAAGTTGTTGTTTTTTTTGTTGTATTTTTAAACCCAGAAGCTAGAAGATTAAGCTTAAATTTAATGATGCGCAGTAAATTTATAAATGATTGTAATAGTTCTCAGTTCAAGAACAGGCAGAATATTTAATTATTAAGGTATACTTCCTATTCTGGAACTGAGAACTGTTATATTATATTAAGAAGTAAATATAATTCACTAAAAATTAACTTTCCCTATGAAAGATATAAAAACGATTTTGGTGTCACTGGAAAGCTGAAAGTAAGCTCTTTCCTATGATATCCTGTTTGTATGTGTCAAGTGTATTTGAAATTTTCAGCTGAGTACCTACATTTTATGACCTAGTGACTTCAGCAGATAGCAAAATTACCAGGATTAAGATTAGATGTAAAAATTCATACCAATAATGGCAGTGGCATAGCTAGAGCTTTTGCCGCCCGGGGCGATCTCCAATATGCCGCCCTTGTAGGGGCCGCCTATAAATGACATCACGCACAAGCAGAGGAGAGAGGAGTAACACATTTGACGCCATTCAAAACGTGGAACTTTAAATAAAAGTTCCACTTAAATATATGAATGCAGACACTTTATTTAATGACTTTTTACGTGGCTTCACGTGTGTTATAATATTAGAGTTTTTCTAACATAATGCCTCTTCTTGTAGTGTAGGTACAGCCTGGGCTAGTCTTAGGCTACTGCAACCTATGCAGTCGCAGTGGGCCCCGCGATTTCATAGGCCCCACCTATCTTAATTTTTACTTATTATCTTTATTAATACCTTATCCCTACCCAAACTGCAGGCCCCTGCAGTCTTATTCATATTTTAAGCTGCATTGGGCCTGCAATTGCTAAGACCAGCCCTGTGTACAGCCATAAAAACCCGGATCCTTTCTTTTTCAATATCAAACTGTTCTTTTTCAATGTAAATAAAGAAAAATGTTTGTTTTTCAAATTCTTCATTTAGTAGGTTACATGGTATTATACACAAAAATTTTCTTGCAAAGACATGTTACTCATGAGTGTGTACTTTTATTTTCTTTTAAAATTACAACCTTTTATAAAAACATTTCTTGATGTACTTCTTGCTCTAAAGATAGAACCAAGTCTTCTGAATTTTCCCCACGCATATTTTTTTAGTTGATATCTCCAACTCTCTATTACAGCATTCTGTATTAGCGCATATCTTTGTTCAATGAAAAGGGTTTGCATTAATTTTTTTAAAAAAAGGTTGCCATAAATTGAGATACAACAGAAAAGAAAAGACTGCATTGACCAGAGTAAAATTCCAGCATCTGATCTCGTTTTACTCGTTACTTCAGATGACATTTTTTGCAAGACGCTTGAAATTTTTTAGTATCTCTTTTTAAAAATTATTTGTGTTATTGTGATGTTTATTAACCGATAAATTTGAATATTATTTTGTCGTAGCAGCAGACACTTCAGAATTGATTTATTACCAACCATGAACTGTACAGCCTTGGGCCTATATCAGGATACCAAAATAGTTGCAGAAATAAAAAAGGGCAGACTGCGCTGGGTAGGACACTTAGAAAGAATGTCAAATGATAGAGGAGAAAAAGGGTACACCACCAAAACCCCAAAGGAAAATGGCACAAGGGCAAGACCTAGACTTAGATGGATGGATGACGTAGAGAAAGATCTACAGTAGTCACTACAACAACTGGGGCATCCTATTTATTATATTGGAGAAAAAAGGCGTTGTTGATAATGATAATATGATCTGATAAGGATGAAGTGGAAGAAGGAAGGTCGTGAGGCAAGCCCAAGCCCTACATGAATGGGATGTAGCGCAACAGGGATGGATGTGGGAATAACACTAGACTAGACAATATTTCTCAGCTGTGTAACTGTGTATAATGAATGCTAGCCTATAATAAATAATATGCTTATTAATTCATAATTTTACTTCCTACTTCTTAGAACTAAGGCTAACTAAGGTTTTACTAAGGAAGAACAAAATCTAAGGTTAAAACTAAATCAAGTCTTTGAAGTCATAGTCATCGTACTCATTCAGTCTACAGTCTACCTTAGTCTTAGTCTTAGCCTTAAACTTGACTTAATTGATTTGACTTTTAAAAAAAAAAAAAAGTTAAGGAAGTTTAATTTTAATAAATAATTAATTATTAATCAATTAATCTTAATAATAGGCATGGGTATAGGCAAGGTAATTAGCAAATATCAAATAGACTTCAAATGTACCTACCATATAAATATAATTATTGATGATAATAAGTAAGTAATCAGTTAAAATAACACAGTGATGTTCAATTATTATTTTTGTTTTCTTAGATTTTTCAGAAAGTCTTGTTTATTATTTTTTACTGGTCACACTGTTAATCGAGATCTCGTGAAAAAACAGAGGTAACGCTCGACTCACATCTTTCGCTATTAATCTGAGTATCGATATGACAATTTATTAAACAAATTTCATTCAAAAATGTATAAAATAATTTTTAATATACAATACGCAAAGGAAATATATGCGGATAATAATTTGAAATTATTTTTAAAATCTAACAAATGAAGTTCGTCTAGTTTAACTTGTTAGTTTCCTGAAAACTATTTTAGTTAAATTAGTATAAATATACTAATACAATTACCAAATACTGCGCTTGGCGTATCATATGCCACAGAAAAACGGACAAAAACTACAGCACGAATAAATCAGAACAACGCGAATGAACGTCGAGGGAGGGGGTGGACATCGCTGTTGTATAGATAAATTAAATTAATGGTCTGTAGACATGCGCACTGCCGCTAGCTACATGCCCCCACCCTGCGCCAACCTGGCTTGCCAACCATAAACTGTGATTGGCCGACCCTAGCAAAGGTCAGGTATGTTTGAAGGAGGGGGCTGGCACAAACAAACGTTTTAATTGTTTAAAAACTTTGTTTCCACTAGCTCTAGAACACAGCACCCACAGCGTGTTAGGCGGGCTTAGTAACCACTACACCATGAACATGTTATTATGTGAAGGAACAAAGCAAGTGAACGCAAGAAGCATTGTTTATCTCGAAACATGCCCAGCCCTTTTGAACACGCTGCGCTTGATTGGTCGATCCCGCGAGGGTCATACGTTATGCTTCTTTGCACACTACTCGCTCTTGATCTTGTTCTGATGAATTATATGTATTGATTGCAATTCTACGCTTTTTGTTAACATTTTACTTCATAAAATACCTTATGATTCATATGTATGTTTCGATACCTTTAAATGCTGATTCCTTTGCTATTGATAGCAAAACAATTCCACTCAACTTCTTCTTCTTCTTCTTCGTTCTCAATATTGAATATTGAGTTTTGCGTGCCACGAGTTTTGCGCCAGTTGGCCCATGGTCTCCGACTTCAGCCTGCTGTATTTTCTGGATTTGCTTCCATAGCCTTTGGTCAGCCAAGACCATCTGCAAGGCAGCAGTTGTTTTTGGCAAGTGATGCAGCGTTCACAGGCCACGGCTAAGGGTTCCACGCATTGCCCCGCCGTTTTCATCCATTTGGAGCTGGGTGGGACTCGGGGACGCCCTAGGCCACGGGAACAAGTCTCTGGCATCTCATGGATTCGAACTCGTGACCATCGGAACGAAGGTCGAGCGCGCTCGCCACTCGACCACCGCGTCCCCCATTCCACTCAACAAAATTCGTGATTTTTAACACGGTAATTAAGTTTATATTTCATTAGTATTAGAAGATTGGATGGGACAATGAATTATTATTTAAGGAAGATTAAGGCTTATGCGCAATCCATATAAGTAGTATGAAGAATTTAAATAACGAGCCATTTTTATCCCATGCCTACTTAAACGGAGTGGTGCATTACCCTATCTTATCTTATCTGTTATAGACGTTCCTTCTACACAGGACAGAAGATTATTATTGAGTCCTACGCAACTTTTTAAAACAATACCAAATGCTTTTAGCAGCTTTATAACACATTAGATTTAGACACACATAAAAAGTTATGACAAGTAATTATGATAATTATTCACTATTTACTCGCTTGCACTCGATAATAATAATAAATATTTATTATACTTGAAATGTAACAATTACAGGTACGCGTGAAAAGGGACGAGGAAAATTTACCCCCCCCCCCCGCCAAAAAAAAAAAAGCGTGAGAATAGACATGCGTCCTTCCGTACTTTTTGGTAAAAAGACAAGCACTATGAATGGTTACATTTAATTTGGAAGACTGACACCTAATTCCTGCTAAAATTACAATTCCTTCTCGCTTTGAGATTACAGGGAAATTTTGTGTCGTTTTTTTTCTTCAAGATTAAAAAAATATATTATCCTTTACTCCTCTCCCCGTTTAACCAGGTTAATGTTCATAAGTTTGCCATGGCCATAGATACACCGCTGAATTTTTCGCACTGGTTTTTGGTAGATTTTTCGCCGCGGTATACGTAGCCACGTCATCTCTCCAGTAACATAGATTATACTCCGGACTTTTCGCTCTCTGTACCGGAAGTCTCAATTTCCTACATGATTATGTCCCTTTCAGTGCTGCCAGCGCTAGGTTTTTCAACCTAGATCTAGGTTTTTTTTTACCTCGTCTAGGTTTCTAGGTTTTTTATTTAAAAAATAGTCATAATCTAGGTTGTTGTTTTTTTTTAATTTGTTTTTTTACAGTAAATATTCCATGTGAAAAAATTAAATAATTAAATATATGCAATAAACATTCTAAATATTTCGATTTTTCAAATATAAAAATAAGTAATATCTAGCAACAATATTTTTAGCCGCTGTTTGATGTTCCATTATTATATATGTCATAATCTATGGCTCTGACTACTAAATTCGAAAGGTGGCGCCATATATCTGTACAATTCTGGTTCAAGATAAAACAACTTGATTGTGCAAAAATATTCAATTTTATTAGACTACTAGAGGCAAGTACCCGGCTTCGCACGGGTTTTAAATAGGGATTTCTGGAGAAGCGTACACAATGCTTTTTTCGCAAATTAGCGTTAGGAGAGTGTACTTAACAAATTCCCAAAGTTTCATTCTTCTACCTACACGGGAAATAGTCGAATGGGGGATTTTCAGTATTTATATAGCATATAATAGTAAAAAAAAAACTACATTTGGGCCCCCGGCTCCCAGTAAGTGATAATTTAAATATTTTTTTCACGTGTTACCACTGCGGGGTGGTACTCATCGATTCCTAGAACATGTAGTGCTTCCACCTAAACAGAAACCTGATCTTTCGTGAGACGTGATTGTATTTCGTTGTCTACATTTTGTTAATAAAGCCCGCTTAAGAAAAAGTACATTTGGGCCCCCGGCACCACATAAGTAAGAATTGTATTTATTTATTTTTTTGCCATTATTGCCAGGAGAGTAATTTCCAAAAGTTTCATGTTTTTACGACACGGTACATTGGAGAATTAGTGATGAGTTTGTTTCTAATAAAAGAAAAAAACATTTGGGCCCCCGGCCCCCAATGAGTGGGAAGTTTGAAATTCTTTTTCGCAAATTAGCGTTAGGAGAGTGTACTTAACAACTTCCCAAAGTTTCATTCTTCTAACTACACGGGAAATAGAAGAATGGTTGATTTTCAGTATTTATATAGCGTATATAAGTTTTAAAAAACACAACATTTGGGCCCCCGGCTTCCCATGAGTGGGAAGTTAAAAATTGTTTATCGCAAAATATCGTCGCTTTAGCGTACTTAACAACTTGCCAAAGTTTCATGCTTCTATCTATCAGTAAAATAGGATATTTAGTGATTTTTAGTTTTTATATATCTAATATATAAAGCTGAAAGTTTGTGTGTTTATTTGTTTGTTACCAATACAAATCCACACCGTTAATATTTAAGTATACTTAACAACTACCCAAAGTTTTAATCTTTAACCTACAATTGGAAATATTATAGTCTAATACTAATGGGGTTTTCCCGCTTAGGGAATGTTAATATTAGACTCTTGCACAGTGCGCACTATTTTGACACAACTATTCTTGTCGTGATTTTCATTTTTTTATAAAGCTCATATAAGGAAAAAAGCAAAAAATGGGCCCCCTTACCCTAGGGGTGGTCACCTTGGGTTAAAACATAGCCTATGACCTATTCCAGGTCAAATTGGGGTCCACTGCAAAATTTCACCACCCTGGGTCCAACGGTGTGGATTTGTATTGGTAACAAACAAACAAACAAACAAACACACAAACTTTCAGCTTTATATATTAGAAGATTAGAGGCTCCAACATTTTCTTCTGTCGGCGCTGATAGAATAAACTCTCAAGTATATGTCGTATTAAGTATAGGCTAAAGATAATCTAATACAAGACTCAAATAGTCATAGTGAATTATTCCAAGAATGCTGATACTGATAATTTAAAGATTGCCAAAGGATTTATAAAGATGATGACATAAGTGATAAAAAAATCAAATGTAAGTATATTTTACAAATAGTTATGTAGACTACATTAATAAATGCCAAAGCCAAAACGATTTTGGGGAAGGATGGAATGTAGTCATACCTTTATGAGATTTGTGACAAAGGGGAGGGTGATGTTTTAAGAACTGTGACGTCACTTCAAAAAAACGCGCAACTTTAAATGAAAACTCCACTTTAATATTTGATTCTTAAATATTTAGTGACGTTTTAAATTGCTTCACATCCTTTATGCTATTGGATTGCACCCTTACACTTACACTAAATACATGCTTGAATAATACTTGACACTAAAATTAATTGAGACATGCTCAATTTCAAATAAGGGGGTGGGTGGGGAGCTTTGTGACGTCATTTTTGTTTATTTTTAGCATGTCTAGGTTTTTTTCTCTTTTTTTCCTTCTGATCTAGGTTTATTTTGACGTGTTGGCTAGGTTTTTCCTAAAATTGTCGCTGGCAGCACTGGTCCCTTTAATTTTTATCAACTTTGCATTTGAAACGCTAATTGGGCTTCTTTACCATGGCAGAAAATAATACTTTTATTCCTGTGTTCTTGGCTAGTTGGCTGCAGCTAATTGCACCTGACGATTGTTTTGATGAGTTTTTCTTGAAATTTAATTTTTTTCATGGTGAGTTATATTATGAAGTCATAGTTCATAGTACATGGCGCGGAAAAGTAAAATTAAAATAATAAATTATTAAATTATAAAAATAAATTTAAATAAAATGGTTTGAAAAATTTTGAATACTCTCACTGTCAGTAGTGTCAGTGTCAGTCAAATGCAATCAGTATCAGTAGGCCTAATCATTTAGCCAAGTACCAAAAAAGTGACATTTAGCCTGCGTATAGTGGCGTATACCACCTTAATCTTAATTCTTAATATATACCTTAGGTACTTTGATATGGCAAGGGAGACTACTACGTTCTTTGTATCGGAAAAATAATTCGGCGCCGGAGATCCAAGTTTTTAATTTTTCAGAGGAGGGTGTAAAATAACTTATAAAGAGGTCATTTCGAAACGAATGTGAGTTCCTTTTCCGGTCTAAACCATTGGTAGACATATTGGCCTACATTTTAATAGTAATAGGTTTCTTTTATATTTTCAATCGACCAGGATCTTGGAATAAAAAGGTCAAAATATTGCACCTTTCGACTCAAATTATTAATTTTTTTTGAGGGGGGTCCATCAACCATATTAATAGTCCATCTGCGCCATCTATTGATCTACGTCTGTGCCAAATTTCATTGACCTAGGACGTAAGTGTCATTAGATTTTCAAATTTGAGTGACATGACCCTTCTTTACATATAAGTGACACCGCCCCCTTTTTAATGGCGGAAAGCCCTGACGCTTATAAAATATTCAATTATTTTGCCTATTTACAATAAAATATCTGATAATTGATGTTTAAAGATGATCTAATATGGAATTAATTCAATAATAATAATATACTTAATTTAGACGGCTAAACACTGCAGAGTTGATATTATAAAATACCATAATGTACCGTGTGCAGACAAGTTGTCCCTGGCAACCATTACTGTTCATTCAACCTCATTGTGACTCATACTACTACTATGTCTTTAATAGTTTCATTCATTAGTTGTGGCAGTGTGCAAAATCCTTTTAACCATTGGTCAGGGTTAAATAAATTATTCATAAGCCAAAGTTGAAGGTTCAAAAGGAGTTTGTTGGGCGGGCACATATGAGGTATGAGGTGTTTGGTAAAACATAAATAATGTTAAAAAAAAGATTTTTAAAGCCCCGTTTTTTAAAAGTGGACTAAAAAGAAGAAAATAAATAGAGGTAAAAAAATATATTTTTAAAAACCAGGTTTTTATAAGTGCACTAAAAAGGAGAAAATACATTTTCAGGGCTAAACTATCCGGATTGAGAAAAAAAAATTCAGAAAAAAATTGTTATCATTTACATTTATAAATTTCTCAACAAATTAATATATCAATCCCGATACATATTTTACATTTTTTCCAGTTATAAATTTATGAATCAAAATTAAAAAGTTACAAAATTATACTTGACTTAAAAAAATTATGTGCATTTATAGTTTTTGCATTACTGTCGCTACTTTCGGTTTTGAAATAATGCATCCTTTTCTTGTTTATCTCTGCCATGTAGAACACATGATGAACAAAATTTTATCTATAAATTAATTTATAAATTTGTTTTTTTATTACAAAATATAAGACTTAAAAGGCAAAAAATGCAACGAATTAATTTTTATATTTTTTAAATGTATATTAGTGAATTCAATTACATAAACAGCACCATGTGCTGCGTCTGCATACCTAACTACACTAATGTTATGGAATTAGCTTTCCTCAAATTTCAGGATTTTGAAACCCAATACAGAATATAGTATTCGAGACAGGATTATAATGCTTATGAGTATGGGGCTGCTTACAGTTTAGATGCAATTCTGCAAAATTATCAAATGTAACAAATAGTTTTTGTACTAACAAATACTAATCGGCAAAAATGCATACCAGTAGACCCCTAGCTTAAGGTTGTGGTTTTAGAGTCTGGTCCAATAATCTTGGTTAGATTAAGTTGTCTATTTTTAATTAAAATTTCAAATAACAAATATGACAGCAAAAAAAAAAAAACATTAATGGAGTAAGCTGTTTTATTTGCTTTTATAAATATGGTCAATTAATATAGCTAAAATGGTGATTAAGGATTAAGGAAAAAAACAACAACACTATGAATGAATGCAATCAATACACAATGAATGCTTTGTGGAACGCTATGTGTCCTACTCTGCAAAATAATGAGTATAGCTTCAGTGAAATGGGTTCCTAGAGTCCAAGTTCATAAACTGCCAAGAGTGAGGGGAATACTGGGTTTGGGAGAAAGGACTTTTTGTTACTTTTAACATCCTATTCTCTCTCACATTTTGACACCTAACTCTACTCCCTTCCATTGTTCCCTTGTCTTTATCAACATCTGTCTTGCTCTCATGTTTTTTTAATATCTGATTAATTCTACTATTAATAATTGTAAATACTCAGCAATGCTGAAATGCTAATCTAGAAATAGCCTTGATGCATATGATTTGCAAGTAATTTATGTCTTATTATTATATTATAAATATTCAAAATAATCTGTCATACACATTTGTAAATTGTATGCTATGATTATATATGCTTGTAAAATATGTTAATTGTGTCATACATCTTTCCAAAGGTTCTATGTCACAGTATTGTGTTTATAGTAGGGCTGGTACTGATTTTTTAAAAAATAGGCATATTATTCTGGAAAAAAAAAAAAAAGATTAATTTTGATTATTAAAACTTTATAATTCACCTACAGATCCCGTTGCATTGAGATTCATTATTTAGTGAAATCGGTTAAGTCTTGGTGATTCCATGGCTTCCAAATTTTGTGACATAACACAGCAAATTCGTTCTGCTATGCAAAAAATATATTAATCTAA
This sequence comes from Radix auricularia, assembly GCA_002072015.1. Taxonomy (NCBI): domain Eukaryota; kingdom Metazoa; phylum Mollusca; class Gastropoda; family Lymnaeidae; genus Radix; species Radix auricularia. Next base: position 329,787 of record MUZC01003858.1, read on the forward strand.
TATATAAAGCTGAAAGTTTGTCTGTTTGTTACCAATACAAATCCACACCGTTGGACCCAGAGTGGTGAAATTTTGCATTGAACCCCAATTTGACCCGGAAAAAGTCATATGCTATGTTTCAACCCCAGGTGACCACCCCTGGGGTCTGGGGGCCCATTATTTTGCTTTTTCCTTATATGAGCTATATAAAAAATGAAAATGACTAATTCTCCTATTTTGCGAGAGGTGAAAGCATAAAACTTTTGGTAGTTGTTAAATATACTTCTACGATGGTAACAGGTGAAAACAATATTTATATTATCACTTACTGGGGTCCGGGGGCCCAAATTTAGTTTTTTCTTATATTAAAAACTGGCTCATCACTAATTATCCAACTCTCCATGTAGGTAGAAGCATGACACTTTGGTAAATTGTTGAGTAGCCTATCAGAACGATTATTGGTGTTAAAAAAATTAAAATCATAAAAAGTGGGGCCCGGGGGCCCAAAAACTATTTTTTT
>MUZC01003858.1:357853-382534 GCA_002072015.1 Radix auricularia
AGAGCTTGAAGTAGACCTCCCCTCCCCTTGCCCCCCACCCCCAACTCCAGTTTGCTGAGATCAGGATTGTTTATATTGATTAGCGAATGCGCTACTAAAGCTGTTGTGTAAATCCCTTAGGCAGAGTTTAACGGTTGGAGCGGGAGGGTGGGGGGGGAGGGAAGCCGTTCGATATCGATCCCTTGAATCAGCTCGGGGAGAAATCACTTACGAACTTGGCACTAGCAGTAATGGAATCAAGAAAAATATAAACTAATTTACGTGTGTGTGTACGTGAGGGGGCAGTTTAAGCGTGAGCCATGTGTGTACATTAGTGTGAGAATGAGTGATTGTAGGGTGTGAGTTTCTGATGCCTTTATTGATGAGTTATTTAATTGACTGCTCAAATAATTAGTTCATTGGAAACACTGATCATTAACAGGTAAGGACGGTAGAAGCGGAGCACTCGTCGAGCGCTCGGCTAGTGTACCGAGAGTCACAAATATATATGGGTTTTATTCTCGTGACTAACTGTCGCTGAGTCCACCTGCCTCTAAGCGTGTACCTGACGTCAATAGGGTACAGTGGCGTAGCTAGGGGAAAGGGGGTCCAAATATGAAAATCCCCCCCGTGCCCCCATCATTTGAGGGGAGCCTATCAAAGGAGTGTCTGAAAAATATATTTTTACTTTAATATTATATATTACGTCATCGGCCAAAATGATGGGGTCCCCAAAGAGGCCAAGCCCCCGGGCCCCCAAATCCATAGCTGAGCCATTGATGGGGTAAAATAAAGGCCATTGGACATCGTGCTAGACGCACCATCCCCTCGCAGTGCTACTTATCTTTTATCTTATCTTATCTCATCTTATTTTATCTTATCTGTTACAGACGCCCCTTAAACAGAAGATTATTACGTCGTACGTTTATCTATGGTTTGTGTTTAGTCCTGTATTCTTATTAGAGTTTTAAAGAATGATAAAGTCTTGGCTTTCCTGCTTTCTTCAGGCAACCCAATCCACACCCGAATACCAGACGGGGAGAAAGAAAACTTGTATGTGTTTGTTCTTGTATACGGAATAAGAGAGGTGTTTTTATCCTTATGTCTCTCTGAGGGTTGTATTAAGTTATCTTTGTGTTGTATTTCTAAATTAGAATCACTTGCTTTATGTAGCTTTCTCTGGTCGGCAAGTAGCTTTCTCTGGTCGTCAGTAGCTTTCTCTGGTCGGCTAGTAGCTTTCTCTGGCGGACAATCAAAACAAGGGAAATAGATGCATAGTATCAAAGCAGACATCACTGAGAAAAATACTTGAATATTTTGCACCCCTTTGCTTACTTCCTTACTAATTTTATTGCAGTTTTACCTTTTTATTCCTATTCTGTTGATGGAAGATCTGTGGGTATTCTAACTTTCCGACAACCACTTACAGTCTTTGTAATTAAGTCTTAGAATACAACATACACGTATAAGCTTTTAGATCAGCATTTGACTGCTTCACTCTTGTTCTCTTTCTTCCCGACTTGTCCAGATGGACCGACTGACCAAGGCGGACAAGTCCAAGATCCCGGAGAGCGACAGGCGAGTCGTGGCTTCAGCCTACTTCAACATGGGCGTCGTCAGCTCCTACGCCTGGAGGGGTTACAACTGACCATTCACCGACGAAACAGTGGCGGATATGACAACAGCGTCACGGGGCGTCGTGGTCATTTTTGTGTTTTTAGAAGGTATACAGGCATGAAGTCTGTTGAAAACAAAAAACCACGGATCGTTATTTTCTGTTTTTGTTGTCTATCGCGTTAAGGCAAGGTCACTCAATTATTTCTCTGAGGAGTTCACGCCCCTTTTATAATTAAAGGTTTAGTGAAAAATGCCTCGATGATTTGCTCATTATTTTGTTTAGTTTAGTTTTTTTTTCTGAAAAAAGAATGTGTTGTATAAAAAGTAGTTAGGAGGAGGGGGGGGGCGGGTGAAGGGGCTAAATTAAGGGTCCACACTTTGAATCTCTGAGAACACGATGACAGTCATATATCATATATACAAATAAATATTATCCAGACATTAGTGCGCATTTTTCACATGTCTCTTGCGTACACGCTATTCAGATTTCGTACTATGTACACAATATTCTGATATCACATGTACGTACACAGATTTCACTCATGTTCACACTATTCATATTTCATACATTGTACTCAACGTTCATGTTTCAAACAATGTACCAGTACCAAATATTCAGACACGCACGCACAAACTATTCTTAGATTACGCTGTTCAGATATCACAGAAGCACACACTACACATATCCCGCACCTATACTTTATTCAAGTATCACACAACCACACACCAACATAGTATCCAGTCATATTATTAAAAAATCATTTAAGTTTATTCGTTGTATGTTTGGTTTCCACATCACTGTTAAGTTGTCGTTTTTTTTTAAAGTGCGGATAGTTGTATTTTTGTATTGTGTGTTTTTACCCAGTATGAATCAAAATATGTCCATTTGCTCCACCACCCCCATTAAATAAAAGTGGGTACCCTAAAAATATTTAAAAAAAAAAAAAAGACCTTTATAGAAAAGTTCAACAGCCGCTTCAAGCAGTTGATAATATATTCATAAAGTCTTCTCACTCCGCACTCGTCGTCTCCTCGGGTCTTAAAGTCGCTATCCGGTTATCTCCTCGAGTGAACGAGTAGAAGCAGTGCTAATGGTGACAAATTTCTGCCTTAATTCTCTCGGTCGGAAAGCGTAGCTCATAACAAACAGACGGCTAATAAGGGGGGAGGGGTGTCCCCTAAAGGGAGGGGGCCCCATCGGAGCGGTCCTTCCACATCCAACACCACGTGTCCCCCGGCGGGACCCCTAACCGATATGGTAAGCGTCACAATGACCAGGGCCGGAAACTTGGGGGGGGGGGGAAATCTCCAAGGTAGCCCTCACGTCACGTGACCGTGTAATTGTGAGGACTCGGATAATGGCCGCCGTCTCGGAGGGACGGAACTCGCATCTCAAAAACTTTGCAAGTACCATTAGCGTGTCGCGAATCGCGAAATATGACGCCCTGCCGGCAATATTGTGGGGGATAAATAGTTTGCGAGCGGGCAATGAAATTATCACTACTTCCCCTCAAAGCGACGTCTCCGAGGACTTGCCGAGTTTGGCGTGACTTCGTGGACCCCGATCTCGTCTGAGACAATCTTTGCTCAGTACAGTTCGGAGCGTCACAAGGGGGTTCGAAGGAAGGGGGCGTGGGCCGCGCCGGGTGACACCAATCCAAGTGACGCCTCTGAGTACAGTTAGACCCTAAGTTATAGAAGCAAGAAGTAAAGAGACAAAGAACTACAACGAATGAAATTAGTTTGTACTGTTCGCTAGTAGAAATGCCAAAATGACGTCAGCTAATTCAATTTTTGAAAACAGAGAGAAAAAAAAAATGAAAAAAGGGGTTTCAAGTTTCAACAGAAGTCACACATATTTCTGCTCTCAGACCAACACTCCACCCCCATCCCCCACCCATGCCCCCCAAAAAAATGTTGGATCGACTCAGCCATATTCGTAAGTCACCAACGCGAGCAGGGAATTCTCCAGGCGCCCGTGCAGACCGAGACCAATTGGCGAGGGTTCCGTAATGCCAGAATATGGAATAAGGTTTTCCTGGTGACGGGGACCCCGACTCGCGCCAGATTTCGTCCCTCTAGGGTTGATACTCGCGTTTACGTATGCACCTCAGGAGGGCTGGCTTCTCGGCCGGATGCCGGACCCACTGACTCTGACTCCCCCCCCCCCCCCCGCCCCCGCTTCCCCTCGCGCCTCTATCGGGTATCTCCGGTTCAACGCGTTACCCAATCCCACGCACGTCCCTGAAGAAGTTTGCGTGTTTTACAATTTGCATCTGTGAGCAGATTAACGGTTTGAACCCGGGTGATTGACAAAACGTTCGTGTAATTGTGTGAGATGGGTGGAAGAGCTCCGTCATCTCGGGTTTGGTTACTGATAAACCAGGGGGAGTTCTTTGTACAACGGTGACAGTCATAGAGGTTTCATTTAGGGTAGTAGGTTGGGGGGGTGTCTAGTGGTTGAAGTGGTGGTAATGGGTTGGTGGTGAGAATGCTGGTCTGGGAGAAGTGGCGCGGGGGGGGGGGCGTTATTTTGTAGGTCATAAAAGAAAAAAAAACAACTGAATGCATCCATGATCCAATAGTAAAAATTAATTTTTTTAAAAAAGTTTAAAAAATATGTTCATCGAATCAAACTGGAACCCTAACTAATCCCGAACCTTACTGACCTCAAAACTGGAACCCTAACTTATCCCGAACCCTACTGACCTCAAAACTGGAACCCTAACGAATGCCGAACCGTAGCGACCACAAAAATCTAACCCTAACTTATCCCGAACCCTTCTGACTTCAAAACTCGAACTGAGCTCGGACCAGACTAAAGGAGACTAAGTGAAATTAATCTATTAAAAGAAATAAAACAAACAAAAAAGCAAAGAAACACTTTTTGCCAGAATTATTGAATTTAAAAAAAAAAAGCGAGACCATTAAACGCATGTCGACTAAATTTATTCCTCCCCCCTCCCCCACAAACAAGCACTAAGACTCCAGGTAGCAGACATCCAGTGTCAGGAAGTTGTTTCGTATACAAGAATACATTTCTTAAATACATCCGCTCATTGATCAGCTCAAAGGCTGACTACATTAAGAGAGGAAAGTAGGTTTGTGTCGTTCTTCTTCAAATTAGGAGGTGGGGGGGGGGGGATCACGAAACGCAGAAATTGTAGAATGAGATGAGAATGAATTGTAGAATGGGATGATAATGATTGTAGAATGGGACGTGAATGAATTGTAGAGAGGGATGATAATGATTGTAGAATGGGACGTGAATGAATTGTAGAGTGGGATGATAATGATTGTAGAATGGGACGTGAATGAATTGTAGAGTGGGATGATAATGATTGTAGAATGGGACGTGAATGTTGTCGGAAAGTTCTTGTAGCTTATATTACTTCAAAGTTTAAAAATAAAATAAAATAAAATAAAATAATTCAGGACTTTGATTGTCAGATTGTAAAAGTTTTCGGAACTATTTTGAGGTTGTTACGGTTATCTTTTCAAAATTGTTACCGGAACATAACCTTAGCTATTTCTTTAGCTAATCGAACCTTCTAAAATGTTGATTTTAATAAATAGCCCACGCCTCCACCAAGAAATTGATTCCTTCCCTCGACATCACCACTACGATCTTATGAACGTTTTAAGTAAACTTGAAAACCCACGACGTGATGTTTAAGCTGGAATGTGATGTTGTCAACAAGGAGAGGTAGTCTATGAGTTGTTTAAGTCTTTGTGTCTGGGACGTGGTCAAGGTGACCCAAGACTCGGGTGGTGAAGGCTGGGATATGGTCAGAGATCTGGTCACTCCGCGCGAGACGCTACTTCTTGATTCTGTGTGTGTGTGTGTGTGTGGGGGGGGGGGTGAATTTTTCCGCACGTCCACAACTGAAGACGTCAAGGTGTCAATGTTTTTCAATCAGTTTGATTGGTCAGTTTCATGGTCTGAACGCTTTCCGGTCACACCTTTATTGAGTGTTTATACTCATCTTTTAGAACACATGTTTTCTTTACAAATAATTTCGTTTGCCATCTTTCCATCGCAGGTTTTAAAAAACGCATGTATTGAGAATTTATATTAAATAAAAACAAAGAAAACGAAACGGCTCTTTGTTACAGTAATTAACGTTGATTCTTGCCATAGTTAGGATTTTTTTAAACTCAATAAATTTTAAAACAGGTTATTCAATTTAATTACTGCAGTACAGCGTTTCTGTCAGGACTCATATTTAGTGACCCTGTTTTTTGACCGGTTAACGAAACCCCCATTGGAATCCAGAGTTAATTGAGATATGAAAGGAGTATCTATAAAGTATCTACATATGAAAATTAAAATTGCCCTCAATATAAGGGCACCCACGGTGGGCCGCCCCTGTTCTCGCCATTCATCCATAGATTATTTCCTTACAAGAAAATGAAAACAACTCTGCCCTGGGTTCAAACTTCTTTTTTCCTCCCATAATATCCAGTGTTTTTTGTTTTTCAAATATTTTGTTTGTTTGTTGTAACAATCCATCAATCCCGTTAAACGCCGGAAAAAAACAAATGGCCGCCCGTTCAGAATATGCCAGCCGAAGAGAAGCTATACGTATTAAACAGCGTGTTTGTTCGAAGCCGTCGCACCGTGAGACAGGGTTTACTGGCTCTGCCTCTTCGCTCCGACACTCTTCCACGTGATCTATGAACAACACGCCACTCTGACCGCTGCTCCTAGGTGAAGAGAAACATCACTTCCCCCCTCCCCCAACACAACCCTCCTCCGAAGACCCCAATCGGCAGACATTTCTTAATGGACACGGCCGGCCCAGCACTAATTAAGATCCCTTTCTCCATCATATTTCCTGATGCGCCCGATTACTCGCGAGCCGGTGCCCTGGTAGGCGAGCAAGTGCGAGTTATTTATCGTCAGGGGGGGGCTCAGTGGATTCCCCGTCCCCCTATCCAGAAGGATGTGCTCTATGACACGGCATAAACACGACTGATGTCCATGATCCGTCTAATAGAAAAAGAGCCGATGTATTATCTCGTGAATGTCTTCATCTCGACATGGCTCCATCTAGGCCGAGGATCGATCGAGTCGTTATTCGGACACCATTAAAGCTGCTCCGGCAGCACCAACACGGATATTTTCACGAGAATCCCATATTTTAAGCCTGCAAATATTCGCACCAGCTTGAAATAAGATCTTCCGATTGAAGAAACTCAATTGGCCCGCCTGAGATGCCGGGCGTGGGACGTAAACACATCAAGGGCTTGTTGTGGCGTCCGGGCAGACCAGACCGGCCCTCGCATGGCTTCCCAGTGGAACAGATCAAATTCATCATCGGGACCGCGCGGACTATATTCCGAGGAATGATCGTTAATTACCGGCCGGAATGCTTCAAGGCGCTGCTCTGTCCGGCCCCGCTGCTAGGAATTCTTTTATTCCGCAAACTGACTCGCGGGCCGCTTGGAAGCTCCGGGCATTCGGGCTATCGCCGGCTCACTGGGCAGACGTCAGCCGTAAAGAGGGCCGCGACAATGTGCACTTATTTTCATTTTGATGCACGCGCGGCTGTCAGTCTGCTACCAGGAGTTGTTCACTTGTTGAACCGGAGAAAATAATGGGGTTATGGGCTGTCCAACGGCCAAAGTTGTATGCTGACATGCATTGACATACAGTCGACATAGAATCCTAGTGAAGTCAGTTTACTTAAAGACGCGTCTACGTTTTGAAGTTATATTAAGGGTTACGTCCAGTCAGGCTAACACTTACCTTGTTTACGTCTTTTCCATTTATTTTTTGTTATAAGCCTGATTGCAGTCTCACCCCTCATTTTGTGTACCGATTCACCAAGGGAAGAAATCAGTGAAAAGTTTGTTTTTATTCTGTTGTTTCTCTGACTTTTGAAAGATCAGCCTATTGCTGGAGAATAAAGTGTTCTGGTTTCATCAAATTTAGGTGTGCATTTTTAGCGCATTTTCGAGAAGTCGAATGCGCTATTGCACCCGTTTTGTCCGTCCGTCCGTCTGTCATCACCCTAGATCTCAGCATCCATAAGTCCTAGACCCATGATGTATATATGTTTTTGTATGTCCTGACCTGCCATTTGTGCATCAACACTCAGTTACTCGATCCGTTAAAAAACCCCGTTAAAACTACCAAAAAACATTGCGAATCGAGAGATAACACTGGCGCAGGCAACGGCCGCCATTGCCGGAAGTCTTAGTATTATCAAAAGTATACGTTTTTTTTTGTTGACGTCATTAGAATATGTGTAAAAGTTTAGAGAGTTTTACGTCATCATTTGTGGTGACTTCAATCAAGATCTTAGCGGCCCAGGGGCAGAAATTGAAAACTTTTTCGAAACAAGCTTCAACATTCAACTACTTTCACCAAGATTGGCAACTACGATCTATCAAACAACAATTGACGGAGTATTTGGGCGATTAGCTGATTACAATTTAGAATGTTTCATTTATGAGTCCTATTTCAGTGACCACAAACCACTTGTAGTTAGATTAAAGAGAAAATAAAAAATTTTAAAATGTAAAGAAATGACTTTTAAATAATTTTTTTTTCAGGTATATTCATTACACAAGAAAATTCATAAAAATATGTCTAAAATCTAAACACAATTACTGATAACTACATAATGCTGATATCTAACATAAGTACTGATACATAATACGAAAATGCGCTAACACGTCCTGAGTNAAAAGGGACCAGGCTTAACATGATTTTTTGTTTCCCATAGCGTGTAGAATCTACTTTAATTTTTTACTTTAGAAAGTAAAATATTTTGGGGGGTGTAATATTTTGTGTGTGCTTACTTCCAGTAATGAGTCATGTCTTGTCTATTATTATGAACTAGATTGTGCGTGGGCGCCGGGGCGCCGTGGCGCCCCCTTTTTTAAGGGCGCCTACGGCGCCAACCTTTTTCAAAAAGCCCAACTAACTTATCCTTTTTTGATAAATACGAAATATTTAACTTTCTGAAATGTAAGCAAAGTATTTAATAATAGGGGTTGTATTTTGCGCACCGATGCACACCAAACAATGACGTCATCATATTAAATATTTTTACAGCGCTCATCAACACACGATTTTTCAACTAAACTAACTGCTGTAGACTGTCGTACATCACTCCTCAGCGTTACAGATCCAGTGACTTGGACTATTATATTATTTACTAGATTGTGCCGGGGCGCCGTGGCGCCTGCAGCGCACCCTTTTTTGGGCGCCTACGGCGCCAACCTTTTTTCAAAAGACCAACTAACTTGTCCTTTTTTGATAAATACGAAATATTAAACTTTCTGAAATGTACGCAAAGTATTTAATAATAATAGGGGTTGTATTTTGCGCACCGATGCACACCAAACAATGACGTCATCATATTAAATATTTTTACAGCGCTCATCAACACACGAATTTTCAACTAAACTAACTGCTGTAGACTGTCGTACATCGCTCCTCAGCGTTACAGATCCAGTGAGTGACTTGGACTATTATATTATTTATGGTTTATAATTTGCATTTAAAATAGTTTTTTTCACACGTAGACTTGTTTTTCTTTAAACAAAATATTGAAAATCTGAAAAATAGCGCGGCCAGCATGCAAAATGGAGTAAAGCACTGTGACAAAAAAATCCCATTTATCATCCTTTTATAAAAGCATTACTTCTAATCTCAGTGTGGTATAGATATTTATTTACCGCTTGTATTCTATGTTTTGTGATGTTAGCATTGAAAAGAGAGCGAGTGTTCGCGTCGAAGTTATGATTCAGAAGCTTCGTTGGCAGTTTCTTTCAATATATCTTTAACAATCAAGCTTCATAATCATAATATAAATGACTATTTTCATTGTCGATAAGATCTCTATAACTATAAGACTAACTTCACTGTTGATAAGATCTCTATAACTATAAGACTAAATTCACTGTTGATAAGATCTCTATAACTATAAGACCAACTTCAATGTTGATAAGATCTCTATAACTATAAGACATTGCTTTAAAGTTGTTTATGATGAGTTGCATATCCTCTAAGGGCCTATGTTTAAATGACAGTCCTTAACTATCGTGCATACAAAAGCAGTTATATGTTTCTCTAGATGAAATGTTGTCTAATTTTTTGATTTGACAATTAGATCTATTGGGCTTTGCACAACTTAGGAACGAGCTCTTTGTCATTACTAAAAATGATCACACACAAAAACTATTCATATTTAAACTGAAATAAACTATTACTATCACCATAATAACATGTGGATGGTTTTTGTCTGTGTAAAACATTTGATCTACGTGTTTCATATGTTGATACATGGGTCTTTTTATAATTTCTATTAGTAAACATGAAGACATATTTGTTGAATTTTTTATTGTAAAGTTTTTGACGTAATCTCGAAATGTATTTATAAATCGTCCTCTGACATAGCATTAAAACATTAAAATATCAAACATCCAAGTGACACTAAGTTCTTAAAGTGAACGAGGAGTTTTATATTTAGAAAGTTATAGATGAAATGTTATAGATGAAATGTTATAGATGAAATGTTATAGATGAAATGTTATAGATGAAATGTTATAGATGAAATGTTATAGATGAAATGTTATTGGCATTAATGACATTACTACAAAAAATCGTTTTTTTTCCCTGGAAAAAAAAATCAAAATTCGTTAAATAAGTAGCCTAGAAGGCGAGCTGGTACTGAGTTGTGGAAAGGATAAGGGGAGGGGAGAGGAGAGTTAGAAGCACTAAAGGAACTTAAGACATTCTGGAAAATAAAAGATTTGTTCCTGGGAAGACGTTTTCAGTGTAATCGATCGACGAAACACTAAAATGGACTTCATGATGCGGTTTTATTATTATAAATTCCCTAGTAGTCCAACAATATACATTAAGTAAGAAAAGCAATAAATGTGGCTGCAATAAGGATTTGTTTAAATGTGCAGTGAATAATGTCTTGCTCTATATATAAGGAAACTAATTTGCGATTTCTGTAGCTTTATTGAGTGTGCCGCTTGAACTTAAAATTAGTTCAGTTACATAATGCGAAAATCGTAATACATGAGCTTTCGGAAAACATATTTTAAATTCCGGTTCCGGTTAGACCAATTGCGCTGTGAGGGTTACAAATCTATTTATGCTTTACCCTACTGGTTGATACGTGTCGGTTGCTATGACAACTCTTTAAGTAGATTCCATCCAAATTAAACTTAAGTACCTGAAAAGAAGCTGATAAATATTTTTTAAACACTAAAATTGATATCCTGTCAAGGCGAAGTGAAAAGAGCACTTTACAAAATCGTACAGCATGTAATTTGAATTCAGTTCTACCTGTTACTTGTTTGCAGTTTTTCGTTTTGTTTTCAAATAGTGATTACGGCCATCTTTACCATGGTATAGAATATAGTAAATTTAACTTCTTTCAATTATGTGGGACTTTGATGACGCTAAATTTTGACAAAAGCTATAGACAAATGATGATTAAAAACGAGAAAAAAAAAAGAATCAAAATGAGAGCCTTTCTTTTGCTCAAACTTTTAAGCCAGCAAAAATTCACGTTTATTTAAAAAGTGTCAGAGAGAAGGACTCATAATTTAAACTTAGTTGTACTTTCTCATACATTTCAAATCTTCTCTCATCACCCACTCCCTTTTCTGCTTCCATACTTCCCCCTTTCACTTCTTAGAGGAGTCAGTCACTATGTCATGTTGTTAAAGCACACCGATAACCACCCCCGCCCCCGCCAACCAAATCTACCAAGACAAGTAATCAGTTAAACAATACACGGGGCGGGCTAGAGTTTAATCGCACGCTGACCACGGGTCATCTGGCCGGTTCAATGCCCTCAGTACAGTCCATAGAGATCGCTGACAGCCTAGCCACCGTGTCCGCTACCAGAAATAGTTGTCAGCTCGCCGATGGAGACTTGTTCCACCATCCCAGGACTAACCAGCTGCTCGATGTATTTCATCTCACCGTGGAGGCTAGAAAGAAAGAAAATACCAACCCAACATAGTCTCGGCAAGACTCTTCAAAACACATCGTAAAAAAACATGACTATATAAGTGAACAACATCTGTTAAAAATTAATGAAAATTCCCGTGATTAGAAACCAAATAAAAAGGGAGTTAATCGAAGCCGGGGTCGTTTCTTTTTTGTTGTTCCTAAGTAGGTTAGGAGTCTCTCTGAGTGACGGCATCGAACTCAGCACAAGTTGTCATCAAGTTTGTATCGATCCCGCCCCTCTCCTCGACCCAAACTCCTCCGAAGCATAACGAGTTTCCAAACGTCCACGCGGGACATTGCTTCTAGTAAAATTGCTCGCGACCTCGGATCACGCTCTGAGCAAGCAGGGCCCGTCTGTCATGGCGCGATGGTCGCTTGCTTCCCACCGAGGAATATCTTGATCCTATTTTTCACGTTGCCATAAAGGGTCTCGTTTCCTGGCCATGTCCAGCGTGTGTTTGCAGACGTCGGTCCAGTCGCCGGGTCGGCGTGATGGCTTCTAGCGGCCATGCAAGCCGCTGTCATAAGCTAATAGTTACGTCATGGGACTTTTTAACTCTCGCCTGGACCGTGCTGTCCAATCACTTGGACGCTTTTCTTGGGAAGTTTTTTTTTCTTGGAAAAGAGAGCGCGGGAGAAAAATGAATTAATAGTTTTAATAATTCAAAAGCGCAGTTCTTTGTCAGTTTTCAGCAGTGTGATAGGAATGGGTCTGCCACAAAAATGACAAGCGCTTACACGGGTGTCTGTTACGTTACTTCAGGGGTTGACGGTTTGGGTGAATGGAAAGGGGCGCAAATCGAAGTCTGGGATGAAAGGGGGATAAATTCAACGAATTGTAGTAGTATGGTATATTTGTTATGCTTTGAATGGTAGTCTGTGACTGGGGCAGAAGGAAAGGTTTGAATTTTCAAATATTTTATTTTTTTGTCCTTAATCTTAAAAACGTACCNCCCCCCCCCCCCTTTTTTTTTGGTGTCTTTGCACCACCGAAAAAGTAGAATACAAATACGTCACTAATATCCTCCCCCCCCCCTTTTTCCGACTTTCAAAATATAACTTCATTTTAAAACTAGTCTAACACATACCCTTAGTGTCAGTTTAGTTGATCCGGAGATAACTGTATCCAATGCGAGAAACGTGTTCATTTGTGTAAAACATTTTATGTAATGTATACCTTCATGAAATTTAAAAAAAAAAAAACAAACTTTTTTAATTTAATGATGACTTTGGGAACTTACTCTGATTGTTGAAATGTTTTCGGCCTTTCAACTATTGCCAAATGACAAAAGTCAGGATGACATAACTTTGACTCCCCTAAAAGGTTGAGATTAAGATGTGTATGTACTCAATACATTTTCAGAGATTTCGCGTTACTTTTAAAAGTTGCCAATTAAAGAGAAACTGCACGCCCGATCAAACAAACCTCTTATTTGTCAGATTTTGCCGATGTTGACGCGAAAACATTTTTAAAATGACGATTTTGGCTGTTGCATACATACTGGTAAGACACCAACAGTAGTGACGCCTCTGGTAAGACACAAACAGTAGTGACGCCTCTGGTAAGACACCAGCCGTAGTGACGGCTCTGGTAAGACACCAACCGTAGTGACGGCTCTGGTAAGACACAAACAGTAGTGACGCCTGTGGTAAGACACAAACAGTAGTGACGCCTCTGGTATGACACAAACAGTAGTGGCGCCTCTGGTATGACACCAACCGCAGTGACACCTCTGGTAAGACACCAACCGTAGTGACGGCTCTGGTATGACACAAACAGTAGTGACGCCTGTGGTAAGACACAAACAGTAGTGACGCCTCTGGTATGACACAAACAGTAGTGGCGCCTCTGGTATGACACAAACAGTAGTGACGCCCCTGGTAAGACACCAACCGTAGTGACGCCCCTGGTAAGACACCAACCGTAGTGACGCCTCTGGTATGACACCAACCGTAGTGACGCCTCTGGTAAGACACCAACCGTAGTGATGCCTCTGGTAAGACACCAACCGTAGTGGCGCCTCTGGTAAGACACCAACCGCAGTGACCCCTCTGATAAGACCCCAAACGTGGTGGCAATAAAGCTCCCCCAACCCATTCAACAACAGGTACAGACATACCAATGAACAAAATGAACCGTCTTTGCATTGTACTGTATTACCATCAACCGTATTACCATCAACCGTATTACCATCAACCGTATTACCATCAACCGTATTACCATCAACCGTATTACCATCAACCGTTTCCCAAGCGTATTTCTAACCATAAATAAAATAAGAAAAATTTTTAAAACAAAAGCCAGGCCAAAAGTTCAATAGTTCTATTGTTTTTTTATTATACATCACGTCACACGGCTTTCAATGCCATCATTGGAGCCAAAGTGATACATACTAAACATGTCATATAACAAAAGTATTGCAGTTGGAGAACACTAGTTAATGTCTATTAAAACACATTAATGAAAGAACATCATAAAATGGCGCACAAAAAAAAAAAAAAAAAAAGGTAACAACAGTGTGTCAAACATACAATGCCATGTAAAACATACAATGTCATGTCAAACATACATTTTATGTCAAACATACAATGTCATGTCAAACATACAATGTCATGGATCATTTCCTCCCATATGACTTGTCCTCTCTCAGACTGTTAAAAACATTAGGGCTCATTACACAATGAGACAAGTTGAACGTTAAACAAAGTTTCAGCTTAACTTTAAACATACAGATAATTTAACCAACAATTTTATTTTGGTATTAATAAACCTTTTAGCAAGCTTTTCCCCCCTTCTCAGTCAACTCCTCTAAGCTACAGAATATTTTAGTAAATTATATTATAGAATTAACAAAAGACCCGTTGAGATAAGTCTTTAAAGAACACCCGAATTTTTTAAAAATTTCTTTGTGATATTGTTCTAAGTAAAAAAAAACAAAAAAAAACAAAAAACAAAAAAAAACTAGGATTTTCTATAAATAGATATCCGCCACGAAATGACAAGGCTTATTTGAAGACATCGTAATCCTACATAATTCACGTGTACACAATGTAGGCAGTGAGGCGTTTGGAGACTATAAGAAGAGTAACAAACAAACGGGACAGACTTTACTCAATCTCGCACGTTCTCACGTGACGAACTTATGTGTACTTGAAGAAGTAAGTAGTCGGGGAGATACTACCAGTGTTCGAATACGCCATTAAAATTATTGCTTGCGGGGGGGGGGGGGAGTGTCGAAGTTTAAATATTTAAATCGTTTGATTAACATATACTCTTGATGAATGAGGTACAAATAGAGTCATAGAAAGGAAGTGAAATAATGCAACTTGTAATTGTGTAATTGTTCAGATTGGTATCTATCATGTGACAAGTTAAAAAAAACTTGACTATCAGTCAATACCACAAGTTCAGACTTAAATTATAATCTCTGTTTCAAAATGCTTGGGGTAATAAGCATACCAAGAAATAAAAAAAGTTCGGGAATTTCCGCTAATTCTTTCGAAACGAAAATGCTAGGTATAGAAAAAGTGAGGGAGATATGTTTAAACTGTGGATAAAGTTTACTGTGGTTGATTTCAGATGCTAATAGTAACAGTTTTTAGGGGTCTCTAAACTACGGCCCGCGGACCAGGTGTGGAGACCTTTTTTATACCTGTAGTTTACCACAAAACTTAGTAGTTGGGGGTTATTAGTTAGCCCTCAACTGCTGTTTGACAGTTAATGTGGCCCCCCGGCAGAAAAGTTTGGAGACCTCTGGTTTAGTGACGAAGAACAAATATCAGGAGAGAGAGAGAGAGAGAGAGAGAGAGAGAGAGAGAGAGAGAGAGTGAGTGAGTGAGAGAGAGAGAGTGAGTGAGTGAGAGAGAGAGAGAGAGAGAGAGAGAGAGAGAAAGAGAGAGAAAGAGAGATAGCGAACGATAAAATGCGTTTTTGTATGTGTGATTGAGAGAAAGAGAATAAGATAGAGATATTGTGTTTGTCTCTTAACAGGCATTCTGAAGAATTATCTTTAAACTTTAGGAAACAAAATAACAAAGTGATATAATCAATCATCAAATATATATAATTCTCAATGTAACGTCCGTCACACTACTATTTTTAGATAGCTGCGCACCAAAAATGCGCAACAAAAATATATAAGCTGCAATTTATGTCCCGATGACGCTACTAATTTTAGAAACCAGCGCACCAAAAATGATTAAAATTGTTACTGGAAATAAATGAATAAGACAAAAAGTTATAAAATAAATTAGATTTATGACGTCATTAAACTGAAAATTTCATAAAATGCCCATAGCTTATATATTTATTTTTTTCTGATGAACATTTGTTCAAAATTAAGAGATTAAAGCTGAAATATATTGATTTTTAAAACTTCCGTCATTTATGACGGGTGATACCCTAGTTTATATATAAATCATAAATAAATATAATGTAATTGGAATACACTTTCATAAAAAAAAAAAAAATATTAAAAAATTTAAAAAAAAGTGTTGAAATATGACACGAAGATACTTTCAAATATTCATTTGAAAAAAACAACAACTCAAAAACCATAAAAGACTAGAGAATGTGAATTAAATATCTCTTTAACAATAAACTTTAACAGGCTATGTTACACCTTGATACATAACACATTTCTTAAACATATGGACAAACGGAGTGTCAATATTTAGCATTACTTAAAAAAAAAACCAAAAACACTTACATGTATTTACTCACATTCGACGGTAGTTATACTTAAACTTATACTTAAACAATGAATGGACTTTAATAACTGTAAGCTGTGAAACACGTAATACATATATACTTAAGCACATATATCTCGTGGTTGCGAGAACATATGGGCTGTTGAACACCAATTAAAGACACTAATTACATTTATTATAAACAAACTGTAGAAAAAATAATGGACTTATATCACATAGTAAGATTATTGCAATATCTCGCAGATATCGAATAGAGTTCTGCGACTTTGAACTGCATGCTTAAATATGAAAGATATGATAGTTCACAAAATAATAAAACTACTTCTCACTAGAAATGACTCGGAAAACAGCTAGGGGTTGGGGNGGGGGGGGGGGTTACGCTGGTGATTTCATTTTGTTCTCCTATTGAACAAAACGTTACAGCGATACAAGCAATTCACGAACATTATCTTTTTCTTAATGACATTAAAAGAAACTAAAATATTTAAAGGTTAACGTTGTTTGTTTCATAGAGATGCAGAAGGATGCACATATTTATACGAACTTATATTCCAACCCTTCTTACACGATTTGTGAAGCGAAATTGACGCGTAAAGATTTATTGTTTAATACAAAGTTTTACTAATTTATTGTAATTCAGTGCAGCCACGCATAGTTATATTAATTTCTAAGTTAAATGAAATGGCCATATCAGGTGCTGAAAGATCACTCAAGCAAGTAGCATCGTCTTTATCAAGTGGTCAGTTCACAATGTGTGTTTATGGGCCTGAGATATTTCAGATAGCAAGGTAGAAAACAGATTCATACACAGTAGACATTTAATATTATAGACAAATCATAGTCCATTTAATATTATAATATTTTTTTTTTCCATTTAATATTGTCGTGTTTATCAGAAATAGTAAGGTATAAAACTCAGACATACACACATATTTCATTAAATATTATACAGTGTTTATCAGAAATAGTTAGGTATAAAACACATTCATAAACACATAGTTCATTTAAGAGCATAGTGTTTATCAGAAATAGTATGGTATAAAACAGAGACATACACACATAGTTCATCAAATAGTATAGTGTTAATCAGAAACAGTAAGACATAAAACACATTCATATACAAATTATAGTCCATTTAATATTATAGTGTTTATCAGAAATGACTAGTAAATATAGAATAGATATTCATGCGCGATTTTTAAGTCATTTGGAGCAATTAGAAAAGGTTATTGCTATAGTTATATATAAAGTTTTACTAAATAGCTAATGTTATAGGTCAAGTTATAGTGTTTTCACAACCACAAACGCAGTAAAAATAAAATAAGAAGAAAACAATAATATAACATTATTGCATACATGACAGGAAATGTGTTTCCACACTGAAAGATATTCCAAAACACACATTTAAATAACGAGCTATTTATCCCATAACACATGTCAACAAAATTGTAACAACTTTGATCACTCATGCATAGGAGAATATTTTTCTATGGTAAAATATTTATTGCGTTTTAGCTACTAACAAAGAACTTACTATAAGATCAGTTCATCAATTCCCCCTCTTCACATAATTAATGGTCAAATAATCATTGGCATAAAACTTTTTCCTCAACACAATAAATTCCATTCACAGAACATCAAGATAATAAGAACAAATGTTGCATATTAACAACAAGAAAACCCTAGCATGACATCAATCTAAAAATTCAATCATGGCATCAACCAAAACACTAAAATTACGACATCACCGAGTGAAGAGTGATCATAGTACTTAAAAAAAAAAATTCACTCTGGCAATAAGTATGAATTATAAGAAATCATGGTCTGGAAATAAATAAAAATATAAAATAAAATACCCCCCCCCCACCCCCGATTAAAAAAAATGAAGTTATGTTCAAGAAAGTAGTCAAAGATAACATAGAAAAAAATGTACACATTTTTCAAGTTTTTAAAACCATTTATTTAACATCCCTCACGACTTGTTTAAAATTTGTTATCACCGCATGGTACTGAGTGCACAGTTCACCAACAAATCGGCCCCGGTCAAAACGGCCCCGGGCAAAACGGCCCCGGGCAAAACGGCCCCGACAAATGTGCTCGGACATAACGTTCCCGGCTAAACGGCCCTGGATTAATGATAAGAAGTTCAATCAAATATCATATTCGTTTTTTTAATCACCGATTTAGTGTGAGGTTTAGCTCACAAGAATGAATTCAATAACCTTAACTCGATATGGTACCAAGTACCAAGTCACGGCTGTTTGATGACAAGAAATAATATAATATCATAACAGGAAATAATTTTACAATTTTACCACTTTATTTAATGGTTAAAAAGTTGACAAAAGCTTAAAATGAAAATAAAAGTTAAAATTTTTGTTTAAAAAATGTAAACAATTTGTTTGGGGCCGCTTTGATCGGGGCCGTTGTGTCCGGGTTGTTTTGTCCGGCCGTTTAATTGTGGGTGCACAGTTTAAACTCAGTTGGAGACCAGAAAGCGGTGGGAAAAAAGAGATGAAAGATGTTACTCGGGGAAGTCATTCTAGGATGAGTAAAGGTCACTGGTGACTATTTTAATGATGATAGTGGTACAATTACACGCTGTGGTTAGAGGTGTAAAAAAAGTTTCATCTCAAGTGGTGGTAAAGGTCATTAGTGACTATTTTAATAATGATAGTGGTACAATTACATGCTGTGGTTGGAGGTGTAAAAAAAGTTTCATCTCAAGTGATGGTAAAGGTCATTAGTGACTATTTTAATAATGATAGTGGTACAATTACATGCTGTGGTTAGAGGTGTACGAAGGTTCATCTCAAGTGGTGTTAAAGGTCATTAGTGACTATTTTAATAATGATAGTGGTACAATTACATGCTGTGGTTAGAGATGTAAAAAAAGTTTCATCTCACGTGGTGGTAAAGGTCATTAGTGACTATTTTAATAATGATAGTGGTACAATTACACGCTGTGGTTAGAGATGTACGAAGGTTCATTTCAAGTGGTGGTAAATTGGGTCAACATTTAGACGCAGTATTTAAAGCTCAGAGGTCACAGCGAGATTGATAGAGATGACGTAGTTTTACATTCGAACAAAGCTTGGGTGACCATTGATTGACCACTGAGTGACCATGCAGAAAATGTTCAATGACAAAGAGGAAACGTTTGAAAAGTCTGGTACCATTCAGATAAAAAAAAAACAAAAATAATAACAATAAAAAATAATTAGAATAAAAGAAAAAAAGAAAAGAAAAAAAAAGGATGTGAAACTACTAGATTTCTACAGATGATTGAAAGGAATTAGAAAATATAAAGTACTTTCAATTTTATTGCGGCATTGTTTAAAAAAATATAAAAATTAAGTAATAATTGAGATGATATGCGGGCTGGCATTAATTAAAGAAATCCTCATCATGTTGAATTTCAATCAAATTTTGCATTTCTATGTACAAACAATTTTTTAACTAAAACGTTTTTGTAACTTTCATTGATATGAACATTATTATTATTTACTTCCCAAATGCATTGTCATTAGAATAAATACGGTAGAAATATTGCCGTGCTTTATGGAGCTTAACGTTTGTATTCGGCTTTTGTTCAAATTTCAGGCATTAAAACGAACATATTTCAATTGGCCAAGCTTTAAAACTAAGTTAAATCATTCAATACGTTTTTTGGGAGTTGCCGTCGTGACATATCTACAGTGTCAATAATGAGTCGGGCACGCGTGTCAACATCTTTGGTTGTTCCAGGTGTGATTAATACAAATTGTATCATATTTTATATGATAGTTTAATATTTGACTCAATGTAGACTATGCGTTAAACGGCTTAAACCAGTTTGTATCCTGTTTTATAATCTGTGCACGTCATTTTGATTTAATTCTTATCATAATTATGTCGATGCCCATCAACAACAAGCAACGAGAAGATATCGATGAATAAATAAAGATAATTCCTATGAATTAAATATTATAAATGACAAGGCAGCAGCTTCCCTACATCTAAAACATAACTTCATTTTGTAAATTCATCTATCTATATAATTCGTAAGAAACTAGAGCCAGCAAAAAGACGCAGTCTATATATATGTAATAGTGTGCACTGTGCATCCCCGCACCGCGCCGCGCTATGCGCACCACACTGAGATGCACGATATAGAGAAGGAAAAAAAAACCTACCACAATGAGCACTGCGAGAAGTTTTTGCCCGTTCTTTTCCCCCTTTCTTTGCACGATCTATGAGCTATTCTGGGTCGGATCTAGTTATTAAAATATTTAATCTTGATTTATTGAA
Source organism: Radix auricularia (assembly GCA_002072015.1). NCBI lineage: Eukaryota > Metazoa > Mollusca > Gastropoda > Lymnaeidae > Radix > Radix auricularia. The sequence goes on from MUZC01003858.1 coordinate 378,441, forward strand.
CAGTTTCATTTTTATGAACTCACACTTACCAAAATACAAAACATGTTTTTTTTTAAAATTTTAATCAGAAGGAAGTAAAGCCTACATATCAACTTCTCTGTTTTCTGAAAGAATGTAGGTCTAATATCAGGATTTGATGAACATATCCTGTCGATTTGATTTTATTTTAAAAATTGAAATGCAGTATCATTACTAAAACATAGTCCAACGATGGCATTATATTAATCAAGTGAATTGTTACCGTATAAATCTCAAAATAGGTCTTTGCCTTTTTCTTATGTTAGTTTGTACATAGCATTTTCTTTCAAAATTTTTACTTCGATAAGAGCTTTTTTTTTTTGGTAGGGACTTGACACCATTCTTATCTTAGCTTTCCTTTATAAGTTTCTATAGGCCTATTATAGGTACTCTTGATATTACATATTGATAAATATATTTTTTGATGAAGTCATTTTCTGAAATGTCTACACCCACACAACGTCTGTGATTTATTATTATTTATTGCCATATTTTGTTTGTGTCTCTTCTGCTACAATATAACATACAATCGAGTATATTTAAAAGCTTTTTTCTCAGTGTATTCTTGTACGATCGCAATGAATCTAAAAGTAAAGAGATGCGGTTTCTACTTGTAACTTGTGTTCTTACAAGCATAGAGTTATGTGATTCCTTGATATGATCTCGTAAAGGCATTGACACATCATTGACACATCATTGACATATCATTGACACATCATTGGCACATCATTGACACATCAGTATTCATTATTTTATAACTTTAAAAAAAATATCTCACTCCGAGAGAATTACACAAAACATTTTGTTTGTTAGGGGAAAAACTACAGTTATTTGTAAGTGAGCCAGTTTAACCCATCAGCCAGTTTAACCCATCAGCCAGTTTAACCCATCAGCCAGTTTAACCCATCAGCCAGTTTAACCCATCAGCCCTTGAGTCGATGAAGTGGAAACATTTTACACGTCACACTTTACCTCAAGATAGCCGTTTAGTTGCAACTCGTACATTATTTATAGGACAAAGCGTTGTGATGTGATCAAGAACAGCAACTAACCACCGTGAATGGTCACTCAACTATCCACCGTGGATGGTCACTCAACTAGCCACAGTGGATGGTCACTCAACTAACCACAGTGGATGGTCACTCAACTAACCACAGTGGATGGTCACTCAACTAACCACAGTGGATGGTCACTCAACTAACCACCGTGGATGGTCACTCAACTAACCACCGTGAATGGTCACTCAACTGATAAGTGGCTAAGGGCTCCCAAAAGCCACGCATGGCTATGGACGTTCTCGAACCATGCAATACAAATATTTGCTAAATTTCAAAATTCTGCCATGATTTATATGGCTATTCAGTTGCGACGTCATACACTTGAAATCATCTCGCAGTCAGAGCCCTCGTCACTGCTGGCCTCGATTCGGGCGCGATTCTTACGTTTGGACAACTCTCGCAGACGAGACGGTCTAGCATCCTTGGACTGGTCGCCGTTGCTGGCGTTCCCAATGCTCCCCGCCATCCTGGGACCGGCACCACTTCCGGCACTGACACTTCCGCTGCCGCATCCCAGAGTTCCCGTAACTAGGCTGCCGTGTCCGTCAACAACATCCTGGAAAAGAAAGGAACGAGTTAAAGACTTAACACAAACGATTAGCCAGCGGTCAGTTTTAATTTTATAGCTGACAGCACGTCAGAGAGAAGTTGATTATGTCAGTCAAACGTATTAGCTGATGGCATTTTTCATGGCAGATAATGCTGGGCAAATTTTAGTCAAAGAGTTTGTTATCGTTACGATTGGGTTATACTTTACATGTATTTAAAAAAAATCATCTTGATGATATAATTAAGTTTAGTGATATCAAGAATTCATGGGATAAATCATGACTCTTTCTTCATTCATGTTAATTACTTTAATAATGATGATGTGGGATTCAAAAAATTCTCTCTGATTGGACGTTAATTAATTCTCGAAATGCTGAGAACATCACGATGTTCGCAATAATGACCTTATCAGTAAATCGACGATTGACATTTTTTTAGTATGCTCTTGGAATGTTGCCCGCAGAATACATTGCATTTTAACACCTCTGACTACAACTTTATCTTAGTGTTTTGTGTTCACCAACGACCCCGTCACTACCATCGCAACCATCCCAAGCAAAAACCAACAACCCCTGTTCCTACCATTGCAACCATCACAAACAAAACCCCAACAACCCCATCACTACCATCGCAACTATCCCAGGCAAAACCCGAACAACCCCGTCCCTACCAACACTACCATCCAAAACAAAACACCCATGCATTCCCAACTGCAGCCACTCACAACCACCAGCCACCCTTGCTAGTCCCATGACCATACACCACCACCACAACCACCAGCCACCCTTGCTAGTCCCATGACCATACACCACCACCACAACCAGCCACCCTTGCTAGTGCCATGACCATACACCACCACAACAACCAGCCACCCTTGCTAGTCCAATGACCATACATCACCACCACAACCACCAGCCACCCTTGCTAGTCCCATGACAATACATCACCACCACAACCAGCCACCCTTGCTAGTGCCATGACCATACATCACCACCACAACCAACCACCCTTGCTAGTGCCATGACCATACATCACCACCACAACCAGCCACCCTTGCTAGTTCCATGACCATACACCACCACCACCACAACCAGCCACCCTTGCTAGTGCCATGACCATACATCACCACCACAACCAGCCACCCTTGCTAGTGCCATGACCATACATCACCACCACAACAACCAGCCACCCTTCCTAGTGCCATGACCATACATCACCACAACCACCAGCCACCCTTGCTAGTTCCATGACCATACACCACCACCACAACCACCAGCCACCCTTGCTAGTCCCATGACCATACATCACCACAACCACAACCAGCCACCCTTGCTAGTTCCATGACCATACACCACCACCACCACAACCAGCCAACCTTGCTAGTTCCATGACCATACACAACCACAAAACCACCAGCCACCCTTGCTAGTTCCATGACCATATACCACCACCACAACCACCAGCCACCCTTGCTAGTTCCTTGACCATACACCACCACCACAACCAGGCACCCTTGCTAGTCCCATGACCATACACCACCACCACAACCACCAGCCACCGTTGCTAGTTCCATGACCATAAACCACCACCACAACCACCAGCCATCCTTGCTAGTTCCATGACCATACACCACAACCACCACAACCAGCCACCCTTGCTAGTTACATGACCATACACCACCACCACCACCACAACCAGCCACCCTTGCTAGTCCCATGACCATACATCACCACCACAACCACCAGCCACCCTTGCTAGTCCCATGACCATACACCACCACCGCAACCACCAGCCACCCTTGCGAGTTCCATGACCATACACCACCACCACAACCACCAGCCACCCTTGCCAGTTCCATGACCATACACCACCACCACAACCACCAGCCACCCTTGCTAGTCCCATGACCATACACCTCTACCACAACCACCAGCCACCCTAGCTAGTCCCATGACCATACACCACCACCACAACCACCAGCCACCCTAGCTAGTCCCATGACCATACACCACCACCACAACCACCAGCCATCCTTGCTAGTTCCATGACCATACACCACCACCACAACCAGCCACCCTTGCTAGTTCCATGACCATACACCACCACCACAACCACCAGCCACCCTTGCTAGTTCCATGACCATACACCACCACCACAACCAGCCACCCTTGCTAGACCCATGACCATACATCACCACCACAACCACCAGCCACCCTTGCTAGTTCCATGACCATACACCACCACCACAACCACCAGCCACCCTTACTAGTTACATGACCATACACCACCACCACAACCACCAGTCACCCTTGCTAGTTCCATGACCATACATCACCACAATCACCAGCCACCCTTGCTAGTTCCATGACCATACACCACCACAAAAACCACCAGCCACCCTTGCTAGTTCCATGACCATACACCACCACCACAACCACCAGCCACCCTTGCTAGTCCCATGACCATACA
>MUZC01003858.1:382867-393889 GCA_002072015.1 Radix auricularia
CACCACCACAACCACCAGCCACCCTTGCTAGTTCCATGACCATACACCACCACCACCACAACCAGCCACCCTTGCTAGTCCCATGACCATACACCACCACCACAACCACCAGCCACCGTTGCTAGTTCAGTTACCATACACCACCACCACAACCACCAGCCACCCTTGCTAGTCCCAATACCATACACCACCACCACAACCAGCCACCCTTGCTAGTCCCATGACCATACACCTCCACCACAACCACCAGCCAACCTAGCTAGTCCCATGACCATACACCACCACCACAACCACCAGCCACCCTTGCTAGTTCCATGACCATACACCACCACCACAACCAGCCACCCTTGCTAGTTCCATGACCATACACCACCACCACAACCACCAGCCACCCTTGTTAGTCCCATGACCATACACCACCACCACCACAACCAGCCACCCTTGCTAGTCCCATGACCATACACCACCACCACAACCACCAGCCACCCTTGCTAGTTCCATGACCATACACCACCACCACAACCAGCCACCCTTGCTAGTCCCATGACCATACATCACCATCACAACCACCAGCCACCCTTGCTAGTCCCATGACCATAAACCACCACCACAACCACCAGCCACCCTTGCTAGTCCCATGACCATACACCACCACAACCACCAGCCACCCTTGCTAGTTCCATGACTATACACCACCACCACAACCACCAGCCACCCTAGCTAGTCCCATGACCATACACCACCACAACCACCAGCCATCCTTGCTAGTTCCATGACCATACACCACCACCACAACCACCAGCCACCCTTGCTAGTCCCATGACCATACATCACCACCTCAACCACCAGCCACTCTTGCTAGTCCCATGACCATACACCACCACCACAACCAGCCACCCTTGCTAGTTCCATGACCATACACCACCACCACAACCACCAGCCACCCTAGCTAGTCCCATGACCATACACCACCACCACAACCAGCCACCCTTGCTAGTCCCATGACCATACACCACCAATACAACCACCAGCCACCCTTGCTAGTTCCATGACCATACATCACCACCACAACCACCAGCCACCCTTGCTAGTCCCATGACCTTACACCACCACCACAACCAGCCACCCTTGCTAGTGCCATGACCATACATCACCACCACAACCACCAGCTACCCTTGCTAGTCCCATGACCATACATCACCATCAGCCACCCTTGCTAGTTCCATGACCATACACCACCACCACAACCACCAGCCACCCTTGCTAGTTCCATGACCATACATCACCACAACCAGCCACCTTTGCTAGTGCCATGACCATACACCACCACCACAACCAGCCACCCTTGCTAGTCCCATGACCATATACCACCACAACCACCAGCCACCCTTGCTAGTGCCATGACCATACACCACCACCACAACCAGCCACCTTTGCTAGTGCCATGACCATACATCACCACAACTACCAGCCACCCTTGCTAGTTCCATGACCATACACCACCACCACAACCAGCCACCCTTGCTAGTGCCATGACCATACACCACCACCACAACCAGCCACTCTTGCTAGTCCCATGACCATACATCACCACCACAACCACCAGCCACCCTTGCTAGTGCCATGACCATACATCACCACCACAACCATTTCACCCTTGCTAGTGCCATGACCATACATCACCACCACAACCAGCCACCCTTGCTAGTTCCATGACCATACACCACCACCACCACAACCAGCCACCCTTGCTAGTGCCATGACCATACATCACCACCACAACCAGCCACCCTTGCTAGTGCCATGACCATACATCACCACCACAACCACCAGCCACCCTTGCTAGTGCCATGATCATACATCACCACCACAACCAGCCACCCTTGCTAGTGCCATGACCATGCATCACCACCACAACCAGCCACCCTTGCTAGTGCCATGACCATACACCACCACCACAACCAGCCACCCTTGCTAGTGCCATGACCATACACCACCACAACCACCAGCCACCCTTGCTAGTGCCATGACCATACACCACCACAACAACCAGCCACCCTTGCTAGTGCCATGACCATACACCACCACCACAACCACCAGCCACCCTTGCTAGTTCCATGATCATACACCACCACCACAACCACCAGCCACCCTTGCTAGTGCCATGACCAAACACCACCACCACAACCACCAGCCACCCTTGCTAGTCCCATGACCAAACACCACCACCACAACCATCAGCCACCCTTGCTAGTCCCATGACCATACACCACCACCACAACCAGCCACCCTTGGTAGTTCCATGACCATACACCACCACCACAACCATCAGCCACCCTTGCTAGTTCCATGACCATACACCACCACCACAACCATCAGCCACCCTTGCTAGTTCCATGACCATACATCACCACCACAACCATCAGCCACCCTTGCTAGTTCCATGACCATACACCACCACCACAACCAGCCACCCTTGCTAGTCCCATGACCATACACCACCACCACAACCATCAGCCACCCTTGCTAGTTCCATGACCATACACCACCACCACAACTAGCCACCCTTGCTAGTCCCATGACCATACATCACCACCACAACCACCAGCCACCCTTGGTAGTTCCATGACCATACACCACCACCACAACCAGCCCCGCTATTGCGGCAACACCTACAAATACCAAACATTTCAACCAGTCTATCATTATAAACAATTAACACTGCCCCCTCCCCCCGGTTTATACCTTCCCACACATCTGACCAACCACTGAAAGCCCCAGTTATCTAAATCTCCTCTCTAGTTGTGTTCACAATTCTTCTCACCTCTCTGCCTCTTTACCACAACCTCCTTCCTCACTCTGACCACCTCTCCACCGATCTCACCCTCCTCGCCAAATTCTTTACCCCGAACTCCAATTTTTCTAAAGATGCTCAATGTTACCCCCTCCCCGCCCCCTCCACCGGTCATAACTCGCAGGGCCCCCTGCCATCCATGAGCTAACGCCGAGTTCAGATGTCAAGCTCCATTTTCTGTTTCATTAATGTGACTCGCGTCCCCCGGCTTCGTGCCGCCCGGCCCTGCGACCGAGCAGTTGTCCACGCAACTCACAACTGGAAACAAAACAATATTTTTTTTCCTTCCTTCCCCCGTCTCCTAACACCCTGGAAGAGTTGGCGTTCACGAGATAAAGGCCGGGAAAATTAATCTGCCGCGAGCTGCTGTGGAGGTGACATATCTCGTAAATGCTGGAAACGTATATCTTATTTCTTAATCAAATCTTTCTTTCTTGTTGCCGTCCGTCCATCTCCGCCCCTCAAACAGAAACAGACAAATACAAGTATCCCATAAAACCGGGGGCTTTTTCCGCGTCCGGACGTCCAACGGTCTAATTGATTCTACTTCATCCAGACACCCATATGATCCATCCTTTTCAAACATAGAATGCTCGTAAAGTTCGGCCATATTTATCCCAGAGCGCGAAAATTGCTCCCCCTAGCGACAAGGCAATATTTGCACCATGATGTCAAGCCGAGCGCGGGAGTTTTTATCTCCCCGTGTCCAAAGTTCGGCTACTCCACTGGAGCGGTCGACTGGGGTTGGCCCCTCTTGGTTTTGTTCCCACTCCTGCCTCCCGTTTCATCTCAACAAACGCGTTTTCACACTTTGTGTAGATGGCGCCCCACGTCTTTATATGCCAGCGGTTTAATCACATTTCTCGTCCGTTTTGTTCATGTCACTAAACAAAATCTGTCTTTGTCCAGGAATCAAACTACCTTTGTCATAATATTGGTGACGCCGGTAAAACGATACATGGAATAAAATTTGATAAGAAGATCTAAAGATGAATAAGTGGTTAAAAATAGATCGCAATTTGTAAAATTGTTCTGCTTTTATCGTATGTTGTGATTTAATTTTTTTTCTGAAATGTTGCGGGAAATATTACAATCTTGTATCCATTCTAAATTATTTACCAGGTTGTTTTTTTCTCTTACATCAGATATAGAGTATAGATGAATAGTGCTGTCTGTATGAACGTTGAGAAGCATTGTTTAGCTTTAAATACACCATCAGTGGCAGTACGGCTTTAAATACACTATCAGTGGCAGTACTGTAGTACTGTGATAGTACTGTAAATGGGGATGTGGTAGTACTGTAAATGGGGCTGTGGTAGTACTGTAAATGGGGCTGTGGTAGTACTGTAAATGGGGCTGTCAGTGGTTGGTCAGATGTGTAGTAAGGTATAAACCAGTGGGGCAGTGTCAAAATATCACAGGATATTTTATATACTAAGAAGCGTCACGGACCGCACCGGATGACACCAAAGGGTGACTCAAAAATGTACATTTCTTTATGATTCCAGTTATTTGGCACTGATAGAGTCGGAGGACGACTATGGGGTGAGTCGTGATGGGGCGATACCATGAGCTACAGGACTGGGCGATACCATGAGCTACAGCACTGGGCGATACCATGAGCTGCAGCACTGGGCGATACCATGAGCTACCACACTGGGCGATACCATGAGCTACAGCACTGAGTGACACCATGAGCTATCGCACTGGGTGACACCATGAGCTATCTCACTGGGTGACACCAGGAGCTATCTCACTGGGTGACACCATGAGCTATCGCACTGGGTGACACCATGACATATCGCACTGGGTGACACCATGACATATCGCACTGGGTGACACCATGAGCTATCGCACTTGATGCCATCATGAGCTACAGCACTAGGTGACACCATGAGCTACAGCACTGGGTGACACTATGATCTACCTCACAGGGTGACACCATGATCTTTCTCACAGGGTGACACCATGATCTACCTCACTGGGTGACACCATGATCTGCCACACTGGGTGACACCATGATCTACCTCACTGGGTGACACCATGTGCTACTGCCCCGGTGAACACAAAATCTAGTAACCCCTCTCCATGTAATATAAGGATCCCGTATTTTCCTGTATTTCCCACCATCCTAGATTCTTTTCATGCTTATTATAACCTCTCCTTTTACCCAATGGCAACCACTCACTAGGTCCAATCAACAGTAAAATATTTCATAGCAACCACTCACTAGGTCCAATCAACAGTAAAATATTTCATAGCAACCACTCACTAGGTCCCACCAATTATAAAATATTTCAAGGCAACCACTCGCTAGGTCCAACCAATAGTAAAATATTTCATAGCAACCACTCACTAGGTCCAATCAACAGTAAAATATTTCATAGCAACCACTCACTAGGTCCCACCAATTGTAAAATATTTCATGGCAACCACTCGCTAGGTCCAACCAATAGTAAAATATTTCATAGCAACCACTCACTAGGTCCCACCAATTGTAAAATATTTCATGGCAGTCACTCTCTAGGTCCAAGCAACAGGGGAATTAAGAATTGTCAGCAAATGTACTACCTACCAGCAAATTTTCCCATCTCTCATAATCCCAAATACACACTAAATTAATTGAAAATTCCTCCCCCAACTTGACCCCACCTATATTTATAGCAGAAGGCCCCAGATTGTTAAACACAAATGGCTCTTTTGCTAAATAGATTTATATGTTCTTAATGTGTTAAAAAAAAGTAGCTCAAATACAATGACGTCGATTTTTACCGCAATTTCATCGGACTCCAGTAATTCTAGCAGCAAGTCGTTGATAGCAATTGTTTTGTTTACTTTCATTATTATTGATTTGAGGTTTGAAGTGACCTTTGATGTAATCTAGAATGATTTCTCTTGAAAAAAGTCGGAATTTTAAAAATTTCTTTGTATAAAATCAGAATGTCTTTTGTTTTGTGGGCGATCGCTACCGTCTCATGACGGCAACATGTTCGTGGCTGACAATGTCTGCTTCTCTGGGGAGGCAGGTGGGTACGTCTGAAGTCTGATGTGATGTTATGTTTATGTTTTAAACAGTCTTCACTGTGATAGGAAACGTCTGAAGTCTGATGCGATTTTATTTTTATGTTTTAAACAGTCTTCACCGTGATAGGGTAAGCTTAACGGAATGTTCATAATAATGCAAGTTCAAAGTTTACTACATATTTTAAAAAATTTAAAAGATTTTTACAAATTGGAGAAAGATTCTAAAAATTCTTATATCACAAAATAATAATAAGAACACAATAATTAACAAAAATATGATGTAACTGATGTAAACAAAACCTTTATCAACCACACACCAAGATTTACATAATAATAAAGGAACATTAGAAGTCAAAAAAATTAGTGCCCGGAAACCTTAAGCTGATATCTTTAGCTTGACTTGTGAAAAACTGCCCACTAGATGTAGCCCCTGGGTAATCGAATAGCTACATCGATATGGACCACATTTATCGGCATCATTCCGTCTCGAAAGACGATGGCACGTCACCGTTGGGTTTGGTTGCAAAAATATTCTCGGTGCAGAGACGCTGAGGTGTCCTCCCCAGAGGTGATGCAAGCCTGGGCGGGTATTATGGAGAATTAGCTGCTGCCCGTGCAGCATAACCCCGCCTCTCCACGTCAATGGTCCATGTTTCATTTCTCCAACCACGGATACATATGTGTTAATTTTAAGGGTTTTTTGTTTTGTTTGGGTTACTGATATTTAATTACCGAGCGCATACATGGGCATTTTTGTTTAAATTAACACACAACCAAACTCTAATATAGAATCTGTTTTTTGCAAAATAGTTAAACCAAATTCATCACCCTTTATTGTAGGCAGTATATATAGGCCACCAAATACAAACAAAGAATACACGAGGAATCTCTGCAGTCAACTAATTTCTATTAAAGAAAATCATAAAAATGCTGTGATTTGGACTATGGGGGACTTAAATCTTCCAGATATAAATTGGAAAAACTATACGATTGATAGCCACCAAAATAATAAAGAAATTAATGAACATTTTTTAGATACTATAAACAACATAAACCTAGAACAGATAGTACAAAAAGCAACTAGGAAAAACAAAATACTAGATTTATTCCTAACAAACAGACCAAGACTAGTACTAGACTGCACAATAATTCCTGGGCTGTCTGACCATGATATTGTTAGGGTAACCAACACAATTAAAACTAAAATAAATAAGATGCATAAAAGAACAATATATCTTTGGAATAAATGCAACTTAATAAAATTACACCAATCAGCTTCTAATTTCCAACAAAATTTCCTAAGTAAATTCCGCATAGATAGCCCTGTAGAAGAAATATGGAAGGAAATAAAAACAAATCTAAAAACCATAATGGATCAGAATGTTCCAACAAAAATAACTTCAAATAGAATTAATAAATGTTGGTTCAATTTTAAATTAAAAAAGTATTGCAAACTAAAGGAGAATTTATTTAAGAAATTTAAGGCTACCAATTTAGAAAGGATACACAAAAAATACTTAAAAATTAAACACTTGACACAAAAACTTAGCCGTAACCTCCAAAATAATTATATAAACAATGTGATAACTAAAGATAACAATAAAAACTTATGGTCATTTATCAAATAAAAAAAATGGAGCCTTCAGGTATAGCCACACTAAAAGGCTCAAATAATAAAACCTATAATGATAATGAGACTAAAGCTAATATCCTTAACACATATTTTGCATCATCATTTTCTGCCTCAGGCGACAAGGAAATTTCAATAAATTTAAATAAAATGGAAGAAATAGGTAACATAGCTGTAGATGAGATAGGTATACATTCACTCTTAAAAAACTTTAAAATAAACAAAGCTACTGGCCCAGATGAATTACCTGCCAGATTATTAAAAGAATTAAGCAATGAACTGTCCCCAATCCTTGTAGTTCTCTTTCAAGCCTCTCTAAACCAGGGTAAAGTACCCCAGGATTGGAAATTAGCAAATGTAACGCCACTCTTTAAGAAAGGTGATAAGTCCGACCCTGGTAATTACAGACCTGTATCACTTACTAGTATCACCTGTAAATTACTAGAACACATAATATATAGCAGAATAGTTAACCACCTTGACAAATATAATGCCCTATGCCCACACCAACATGGCTTTAGGAAGAACAGATCATGTGAAACACAATTGATAGGTCTAATAGATGATCTATCAAAAGGCTTAGATAATAATGATCAAATAGATACAATATTACTAGACTTCTCAAAAGCATTTGACAAAGTTCACCACCTTAGTTTACTTAAAAAACTTAAATACTTTGGAATCTCAGGTCCCTTACATCACTGGATCCAAGATTTCCTATTGGGTAGGGAGCAAACTGTAATAATTAATGGATCTAAATCTACACCAATAAAGGTTAACTCAGGAGTTCCACAAGGAACTGTCCTAGGTCCCTTACTATTTTTAATTTATATAAATGACTTACCCAACAATATCTCAACAGGAACTAAAGTTAGGTTATTTGCTGATGATTGTATAATCTATAGAACAATCAAGTCAGAACAAGATAGCAAAATTTTACAAAAAGACTTAGATGAATTAATAAAATGGGAAACTAACTGGAGTATGTCCTTTCACCCAGAAAAATGTCAACTGCTAAGAGTAACAAAGAAAAAGAAACAAATAATTTCAAAATACTTCATTCATGGAAAAGAACTAACCCAAACTAAAGATGCAAAATATTTAGGAGTCATAATAAATGAGAAACTATCTTGGAACCCCCATGTCAATGAAGTTATTAAAAAATCAAACAAAACCTTAGGCTTTATAAAAAGAAACTTTTGCAAATGTAACAAAGATATAAAACTAAAATGCTACCTCACCCTGGTGAGACCTATACTAGAATATGCATCTTCTGTACGGGACCCATCCACCAAAGAAAATATTGATAAGTTAGAACAAATCCAAAAAAGAGCTGCCAGATTCATTACTGGAGAATATTCAAAACTGACAAGAGTAACACCATTAGTTAAATCATTAAACCTTGAAACACTGGAGGATAGAAGAGCCAAGAGTAAATTAGTAATTATACATAAGGCAATTAATTCTAATTTAGAAATACAACATAAAGATAACTTAATACAACCCTCAAATAGACATAAAGATAAAAACACCTTTCTTATTCCATATGCAAGAACAAACACATACAAGTTTTCTTTCTTTCCGTCCGGTATTCGGGCGTGGAATGGGTTGCCTGAAGAAACCAGGAAAGCCAACACTTTATCATCATTTAAAACTCTAGTAAGAATACAGGACTAAACACAAACCATAGAAATACGTAGGACGCAATAATCTTCTGTACAGAAGGAGCGTCTGTAACATATAAGATAAGATAAGATAAGATCATCATAACACAAAACTCCAAACTCTGACTGGACAGACTGGTTTGTGAGACCTCTCCAAAACACCCGACCTGGTGTCCTATTGGTCTTAGCGTTGGTGACATCTACATCTTTAGTTTTGTATACCCTTGTGAAGCAACCATTGACTGGCTATAGAACCTCCCAGAAAGATTAAGCAAGTGGGCTACTGTACTTAAACATCAGTTCTATGGGATGCAGTGACTTATGTCAGGGCCGCCGCCAGGGAGTGAATCCATGAATTTATTCAGGGGCCCCACCATTTCTAGCGGCGGCCCTACTTATGGGGCTGTGCTTATAAACGTAAACATCTCGTTTGTCTCTTAAGTGCGTAATTTACCAGGGACTATGTTTGTTCGTTGTAATGAACAGTTTTATTATTTTCAAACGATTTTAACAAATGGGCCATTTCTCTTGTCATATGTCATGCAGTTAAGTCAAAATGTTCTACCTCATGTTACTCACCCCATATAAATGTCACAATGCTCTACCTCATGTTACTCACCCAATATAAATGTCACAATGTTCTACCTCATGTTACTCACCCCATATTAATGTCACAATTCTCTACCTCATGTTACTCACCCCATATAAATGTCATAATGCTCTACCTCATGTTACTCACCCCATATAAATGTCACAATGTTCTACCTCATGTTACTCACCCCATATAAATGTCACAATGCTCTACCTCATGTTACTCACCCCATATAAATGTCACAATACTCTACCTCATGTTACTCACCCCATATAAATGTCACAATGTTCTACCTCATGTTACGCACCCCATATAAATGTCACAATGCCCTACCTCATGTTACTCACCCCATATAAATGTCACAATGCTCTACCTCATGTTACTCACCCCATATAAATGTCACAATGCTCTATCTTATGTTACTCACCCCATATAAATGTCACAATGCTCTACCTCATGTTACTCACCCCATATAAATGTCACACTGCTCTACCTCATGTTACTCACTCCATATAAATGTCACAATGCTCTACCTCATGTTACTCACCCCATATAAATGTCATAATGCTCTATCTCATGTTACTCTCCCCATATAAATGTCACAATGCTCTATCTCATGTTACTCACCCCATATAAATGTCACAATGCTCTACTTCATGTTACTCACCCCATATAAATGTCACAATGCTCTACCTAATGTTACTCACTACATATAAATGTCACAATGTTCTACCTCATGTTACTCACTCCATATAAATGTCACAATGCTCTACCGCATGTTACTCACTCCATATAAATGTCACAATGTTCTACCTCATGTTACTCACTCCATATAAATGTCACAATGCTCTTCCTCATGTTACTCACTCCATATAAATGTCACAATGTTCTACCTCATGTTACTCACCCAATATAAATGTCACAATGCTCTACCTCATGTTACTCACCCCATATAAATGTCACAATGCTCTACCTCATGTTACTCACCCCATATAAATGTCACAATGCTCTACCTCATGTTACTCACTCCATATAAATGTCACAATGTTCTACCTCATGTTACTCACTCCATATAAATGTCACAATGTTCTATCTCATGTTACTCACCCCATATAAATGTCACAATGCTCTACCTCATGTTACTCACCCCATATAAATGTCACAATGCTCTACCTCATGTTACTCACCCCATATAAATGTCACAATGCTCTACCTCATGTTACTCACCCCATATAAATGTCACAATGCTCTACCTCAC
>MUZC01003858.1:394049-409170 GCA_002072015.1 Radix auricularia
TCTACCTCATGTTACTCACTCCATATAAATGTCACAATGCTCTACCTCATGTTACTCACCCCATATAAAAGTCACAATGCTCTACCTCATGTTACTCACCCCATATAAATGTCACAATGCTCTACCTCATGTTACTCACCCCATATAAATGTCACAATGCTCTACCGCATGTTACACACCCCATATAAATGTCACAATGCTCTACCTCATGTTACTCACCCCATATAAATGTCACAATGCTCTACCTCATGTTACTCACCCCATATAAATGTCACAATGCTCTACCTCATGTTACTCATCCCATATAAATGTCACAATGCTCTACCTCATGTTACTCACCCCATATAAATGTCACACTGCTCTACCTCATGTTACTCACTCCATATAAATGTCACAATGCTCTACCGCATGTTTCTCACCCCATATAAATGTGACAATGTTCTACCTCATGTTACTCACCCCATATAAATGTCACACTTCTCTACCTCATGTTACTCACCCCATATAAATGTCACAATGCTCTACCGCATGTTACTCACCCCATATAAATGTCACAATGCTCTACCGCATGTTACTCACTCCATATAAATGTCACAATGTTCTACCTCATGTTACTCACCCCATATATATGTCACACTTCTCTACCTCATGTTACTCACCCCATATAAATGTCACAATGCTCTACCGCATGTTACTCACCCCATATAAATGTCACAATGTTCTACCTCATGTTACTCACTCCATATAAATGTCACAATGCTCTACCTCATGTTACTCACTCCATATAAATGTCACAATGCTCTACCTCATTTTACTCACCCCATATAAATGTCACAATGCTCTACCTCATGTTACTCACTCCATATAAATGTCACAATGCTCTACCTCATGTTAATGACCCCATATAAATGTCACAATGCTCTACCTCATGTTACTCACCCCATATAAATGTCACAATGCTCTACCTCTTGTTACTCACCCCATATAAATGTCACAATGCTCTACCTCATGTTACATACCCCATATAAATGTCACAATGCTCTACCTCATGTTACTCACCCCATATAAATGTCACAATGCTCTACCTCATGTTACTCACCCCATATAAATGTCACAATGTTCTACCTCATGTTACTCACCCTATATAAATGTCACAATGCTCTACCTCATGTTACTCACCCCATATAAATGTCACAATGCTCTACCTCATGTTACTCACCCCATATAAATGTCACAATGTTCTACCTCATGTTACTCACTCCATATAAATGTAACAATGTTCTACCTCATGTTACTCACTCCATATAAATGTCACAATGCTCTACCTCATGTTACTCACTCCACATACATTTGAAATAATCTTTATCTCCTCCACTACTCATGAACAATTCCCAGCTGTAACTCGTGTATAAGGGGAAGTCAGTCCATGTAACCACGAAACAAAATTAACATTTTTTCTGGTATGTCTGGATACAATAATAAATTAATTCCGATAGCAGCGCTAATGTAATACTGAGAATGCAGCTCACATTTTTTTATTAATAATTTTGTTAATTTTACCGCATTTAAAATTAATATATAAAACATTTGAAGTGTAAAGGGCGTTGTTAAAATTTTTAAATTATTTCATGGGCTTGTGAAAAGCATGCGGTGTGTCCAGTGGCCACCTGGATCGGGGAGTAGGCGTGGTTTGCAACTATTGGCTTTCTTGTAAAGATAGTGTTTTAAATACATGCCTGTTTTGTCAAATAACTTCAGTACGCGCATTGCCCTCATTGTCCTTTAAAAAAAAAAATTAATTTTTGTATTTTTGGAGAAAGGGGTAGAGGTATTTCCAAGCCTCATTGCTTAAATTGTTGAGATATTTCTTGTGGAGTATAAAGATGCATATTAACATTCTCGCATACACAACTAGCCGTAATCCTCATGTTATATTTAACTAGCCTGCCACATCACATATTCCTGTTGTATCTATCACATATTTAAACATTCTCGCATACACATATTGCCGTATTCCCCATGCTATATTCAATTAGACTGTCACATCACGTATTCCTGTTGTATCTAACACATATTCAAACATTCTCGACAAGAACTTCATGAGGACAATTCTCAAAGTCCACTCATAATGGTCACAAACTGAGACAATCAGGTCGCTCCGATTCACTAAGTTCACCCAGTACACACGAGGACAATTGTGGTCAGCCAAATAGCCAATTTTTCTCTACCCCACTGTCTCATTTGTTAGATCCCTTTTATTACAGATATTTTACGAATACATAGACACCCCAACAGATATTTTGGTTCGATGGACCAGACTGACCATTATCTGTCTACCGAATGCGAACCCTATACATTACTGCTGCTATTATTTGTTGCTGTCAGACTACAATTGGCTGTTGAGAAACCGATGTGTATGGATGGACCCCATGTGAATGGATGGACTTCCCCCTTGCCCCCCCACCCCCATCGGTGAATGGATGGATCCGCCGCTGACGACCAATCAATGTTTTGTCTCTTGAACAACTGCCGTTATAAAACAAATAAATTTGACGAGGGCTTTCTGGTTTGTGAGTGGGGGGGGGAGAAGAAGCTTCGCAGGAGGAAGTGCGATATTTGTCACAGATAGGCATCGGCCAATTCCCGCAAGGATTGATCACTTTCGTCTGCTCAGACAGATCCACACAGAGCTCGTGTCCCGGCGCGAGCAGCGGAAGTGACAACCCTCATGATGACTATCAACAAAAAAGAAAAACCCTCTTCCAGTGCCGGCCGCCATGTTGGATCCTTAAATCCCGGCTTGTTTTTTTCAGGCCGCGGGAAGTGGCTGGATAATGTAATTAAAGAAATTGAAAACGCTTGTCGCACGGAGCCTGAGACAAACGGCCGTACAGGGGCGGAATGTCAACGGGTCGTGTTCTCCGGGCGGGCCGAGAGCCCCGAGAAATGGCCAGGAAAAGATCCTCGCCCGTGTTAACAGGCCAAGAAGAATACGGGGTAATACACTTCCTTGTGATGTTTATCGTTGGCTTCACAACGCGCCCGTCATGTTTTCCAAGATCAACGAGCCAATTGGGGCGTGGGGGGTGCGGGGTACAGTGTGGTGATGGGGGTGATAAGATGGGGGAGGGGTGAGGGGTCGGAGATGAGGATGATGGTGTCAGTGGTGGTTTTTTGTTGTTGGGGCTGGTAGAAAGATGGCGTGAGATAGACTAGCCGCAGAGCTGCCGCCACTGATTCTCATACCCTGACTTGTCTGAGGAAATTGATGCTTTCTCGTGGCAATCTTTAGTTCATATCGCTGGTAATAACACAACGTGTCATCGAATCAGAACAGCTAGGGTCTTTTTTTTCCTCCCTCATAGGAATTTACGGTGGCTGGTACCATAAAGTAACAATAACCTGATTCCACTACCCAGCGGCGGCTTACTGACTCAACGATAAAGGGGTTTTCTGTCTGGCAGACGAAGTAAGAAGCATATAAACGCCCTCGGATAATCCTCTTGGGGATTTATTTATTAAAAAAAATTACAACATACTTTTTTACAATGAACAAGCAAGACCGAAAATTTATGTTCATATAAAAACAACTTAAATTTAAAAAAAAAAATTAATAATTAAAAAAAAGTGGAATGATTTATTTGCTATTTCTTACAATCAAATATATTATGAAGATGATTGTATACAGTGACAGTGGTGGTAATATTTTTTCACTACCTAAGTCGGGAGTGTGGGCAGGCAAACTTCTGCCCGCGGGGTACATGCGGGTCGCTACGGAGTTCTATTCACAGCTGAAGTCTGCAACACATATTAAAAAAAACAACCAATAAATATATAAGGCATAGTCTAAGGAAGAAGAAAAAGAGGGAGACCAAGGAAGAGATGGGAGGACGATATCAAAGAGTGGACCGGCCTGTCATTTAGCGACTCCAAAAAGGCAGCACAGGACCGGGACACATGGCATGAGATAGTGTGCAGTTCAAAATGGTGCCCCAACGACCCAACCACTGGTTAAGGGACAGTTCAGTTCAGTTTATGTCGTGATTTTTTGCACTGAGTCTGATGATTACCATTTTGTGTTTCGTGGCCCCCTGATGCGACATTAACTTTGAAAAGATTTCCCTATGACTGATACGATTAGATTTTAGCTAATAGATCTCATATTAAAATGCTCATCCAGCTTTTATTTTCATTAAACTATTGTGCATTTTGTCTCAACTATGTATGTCTATCTAAAGAATGTGATCTAATATAAAAGGAGTGTTCATGGTGGTCATAAGTTCAAGGTTGGTCTAAGACGTTGTGCCTTTGTGCTTATAAGTGACTTTTCAAGTTTGAGTTGAGCCCATTGGAGTCTGTTAGCGATAGAACTATGCCATTAGATCCTCTCCTTGTCGAACTTGAACTGGTCTAGTTCTAAAAAACACTGACCTAAATCAAATAGTCCTGCACCATTGCCCAACTGAAATGTGGTCCGTAAGAAATAGTTAAAATGACTAGACAAGTCGACTAACAATGAGTTTACCAGGGGTATCTCTATGAGAAATGGGAAGAAGTCCATCTTTTGTGTTCTAAAGGCAAGTCATCAATAAAATGACATGAGGTAAGGTAAAATGAGATGCCAAGAGGAGTATATGACGTCACAAGTACACGATTCACGTCTGGACTTGTCTATCTTTGAAATTAATGACATATGAGATTGTAGGACATGACCAGGTAATATATCGTTGTCGGAAATGTCCATAAAAATATGATTGCCGGAAATGCCCCTACTATGGCTGATTTTAGCGCATGCCCTTGCATGTAATATGTGATGATAGAACGAGGGTAATAGAACTTTAAGCCATGCATACAACATAATTTTGTTAAAGATTGCCTATCGTCATGTAAGGACGAGTGCATAGTAAATATATATATAGGTCTTGGCCTTGTGCAATGTTAGGAGACCTTCAATTGTGATGTTAGGCCTCGTATACGTCATATGGTGTCCAGTAAAATCCGCTAGTGATGTAAGTGATTCCGATACCATTCACGTCATCGTCCTCGTCTCTGGGTGACCCCATTAGCTTTCATTTCAACTCTCTGTTGACACAAACTTCAGTAGCTACTATCACCCAAAGAGTCGGGCCCCGCGATTTAATATTCAAATGTATTTGTTTACAAGGTCCCTAGACACTGGGATCAATATTTGATTTCAAAATGTGCCAGTCACTCGAGCTATTCTATCAGTTGCCAGAATGGATCTTCCCACCGCCAAGTCAAGTTTCTCCAGAGAACTCAAGTGCCAGCAGGAGACGTTGTTTGAACTACTGACTCATTTTTTAACCGTTGGATAACTTTTAATCTTGGTTGTGTGCCTGGATTATGCTTGGGAGAAAGAAATTTATGACAGTTTCACCCCACTGACCCCCTCCCCCTTTTTTTTTCGTTTTGAATGTGGGTTGGGGGTCACAGTCTTTCGACCTCGCACACTAACTGACAAATCTACACACAGTCTTGAACCCTCGAATAAGAAACTAACTCGTGAGCACCTCGTATACTGAAAGTCACTGCCACCCACCAAATAATTTTGAAATAATAATGGACCTTATTTTAAAAGGTTTTTAAAAAAAAATGTGTTTAAATGTTTCTGCAACCAAACATATTGTACAGTCTGACCTCTCCGAGTCGAACTTCCCTAAGTCGAAAACAACTCTATATCGAATTAATTGTTAGGTCCCGGCCACATTCTGCGCCTACTACGCCACTTTCCTGAACTCGAAAACTCCGTAAGTTGATTTTTTTCCCTCTGTCCCTTTGAGCTCGACTTAGAAAAGAACCCACTGTAGTACAAAGTCATTTGGACGACCAGAATTACCTTTAATTCCCCTCCCTCCCACCCCAACAAAAACGTTAAAAATATTTATAATAAATAAAATTTAAATAGCTCGGAATCATTGCGGGTCAATAGCAAATTATATTTCTTATTCTTTTCGTCTTCGTCTAACTGAAATTACTGACAGCATTTAAATGGAATTGAAAATAGGCATTTTTCTATAAGGTGGGGGTATCCTGGGTAGGGAAGGGCAAAATGCGGGAGTTTCAGAGGAGGCAAAAGGGAAGGGGCTAATTGGGAGGCAGGGATGAAAGGGGAAGGATCTAATCTGTACCAAGAGCCGCTTTGTTTGATTTAGATTTTAGATCAATTTGTAGTTTTATGAATTCAAACGCTGGAGTCTATAGTGTTTATAAAAAAACAACAGACACCTGAAGTAGGAAATACATTTTCCTTAATCGTAAAATGATTTAGTAATAAATATGCTGATGTACACTTCCATTGTTGCTATCTGAGAATAGACCATGTCCATGAGGTACACATATACTACATGCTTGTCAACGAGGGTTGTCAGAGTGCACACTCTCCAATCGAGGCAGTCGAACGGTATACCCTGTCAATGAGGCTGTTATATAGTAAATAACCTGTCAATGAGGATGCTATATAATACATACCCTGTCAATGAGGATATTATATAATACATACCCTGTCAATGAGGCTGTTATATAGTACATACCCTGTCAATGAGGCTGTTGGAGGCGAATGAGTCCAGTGAGTGATTATCCTGGTACTCCATGCCCTGAAGTTGGAGAGCTCGTCTTTTCTGGCGACTTTTGATGTACGCTCGAACCTGCAGGGGATAACGAACCAAAACAATTCTCTTAAAATATGCACATTCCCATTACTATATTAATGCGTGAATTACATTAGTAGTTTATATCCTTTATTGTCATACTGAGTATATAGAAGCAATATAATCTATTATCTACGCTAAAGCGAGCTTAATCGTGTTTTTAAGTTTAACCAAGACAAAAGTTCGGTGAACAATTGCTGTTTATGTTGTCTAACTTACTGGCAGACGTGTATATAATTTTTTAGGGTTTGAAATGTATTACAACCCCGACGAGTACATTGTGAACTAATTTGTTGATGACTCGGTTGAAGATGGTAGGTTATTCCGTCCTTTATTTTTCTTTTAAAATTCTCAACTGAAAAATTCCAGATTAATCCTTTGAATGTTTGCTGTGCGTCAAAACATAAATTCCTGATTGGTGGGTGTTAGAGGCGGCACATTTTTTTTTACATAAACTTTTTGTGTGGCCTATTTAGGATTAAAGAACGATGAATACAAATTTTAAAAAGCTCATGTCCCGTTGTGATTCGATGGTCCTGTTGTAGATCCCGGAACCGGGAAAAGTAAAGTAAGAAAAGTCCCCTTTCCAAGATAATGACGGCCTACGGGGGGGGGGGGGGGGGGGGGGGGTGTCAATTGAAGTAGCGTTCACAGGTGTCTGTTTGTCACGGCCACGAGCAAGGGATCGTGTGGCTAGCACTGTGCCCAGCCGCTTTTAATATCCCCAACCAATGTAAAGTACCCATTTGAAGCTGGGTAAACTCGGGGACATTTCTAGCTCGAAGCCGTGACTCCTGAAAGTCTCGATACCGGCAAAGCTGTTTAAAAAATCCATTGATTTAAAAATTATTTTTTTTCATGTCGTTTCATTTCATAATAATAAGAACGAAAAACAGAAATCTGCTTTTTTTATATTTGGCTCAAGCTACTCGCTGTTTTATTTACTTTGTTTCAAGCTACTTGCTGCTTTATTTATTTTTGGCGTAAGGTACTCGCTGCTTTTTTGCAGCCAAAGACTTTGAGTCGAACACGGAGCAAGTGAGGTCTTTGTGAGATGTTCCTTCAATGCATTTAATTTAGATTGACGTTGTATTATACGTACTGCTACCCATTCTTCTGACCGTCCACATATTCTTTCTTTTACTGCTTTTGTACCTTGAAATTTAATGGTCCTTAATTTATTCATTTAATTGAATACCATATGATTTAACTTACTTTCTAAATAAAATCCATTGTTTATTTTTTATAAGGCTTTCACTTGCCCCAATATAAGTTTTGGGTAAACGCGTTTAAGCATCAATCTGAATCCAGGTGCGTGCAAAAATCAATAAGTAAAGCAATTAGTGGATGTCCTAAGAGATCTGTTCGGCCGTGAGCCCGTGATTTGACACTCGTTCACAACCTCATCGCAGACGTGGAGACCTCTTGGCCCCCTCCCACACGACCCGACATGTCGAGATCGCCAAGTGAACGGATCAGACCATCAGACGGGCTCGGATCTGTAGCCATGGCTTCAACGCTCCACCCCTTTCTTTGTCTACAACACATCGTCCGTTTAATGGCCGCAACCAAGTCTCGACCGTAACGCCATCTGTGTGTTGGATTTTCTCAAATACTGCATTGTACCGTCCGGAAAACTCAAACACTGAAGGCCCTGTATTGCGCAGGCGTGCACGGGCCTCGCACGTGACCCATTCTCCTCAATTACCGTCACGTGACTCCGGGCGGCCATATTTCCTAATCCAATTAAGGGAAAGGAAAGCGCCGAATCCCGGGACCATAACGGATGCTCAGATGCGCGAGTCAGCAGATTAAAAAGCGGCCGTAAAAATGAAATGTTGTTGGTCTTTATGAGCCGGCCATCTTGGTCCGAACGTCCGTGGACAGACGCGCAAACAGGAAAAGTTTGTTTAGGGAAATTGCTCTTCTCGCGGCGCTGCCATATTGCATCGTTTCCGGTCTGAGTTATTCGCCCCTTCCCTGATTTAGTCCTTGTGATTCTCTCCCGTCGTTTCTGGGGCCGTAATGAGGCGGGTAAGTGTCCAACAATTCGGCCTTGGAGATCTATATCCCGTGATTAACGCTCCCAGCACCCCCGCGGACAGGAAGTCTTATCCCATAATGCATCGCATCAATCACATGATCTCCACCCCGCAACAGCAGAAACCGCAGATGGGATGGATATCGCAACCATGATGGCCCCTAATCCACTCTTTGTAGTGTGATTGTATGTGTATGTACATTCAAGTAAGTGGGCAAATTTGTTTCAAGTTTATTTGCATTTTATGTCATAAACAAGTGATTACCGAGTTAGAAGTGTCCCTTAAGCCGAATATCCGGGAACGTTGGCGCCGATCTGCTCTGTTCGTTGTTTTCAGGACCGTTGAGGAATGAACTTATCGGATATAAAATATTTATTTGAAGCGCATGGAGCGGGAATCATATGTGGTGGGGAATCGTATGTGGTGGGGAATATGTAGTGGGGAATTATAATTTGTGGGGGAATAGTCTGTAGCGGTAAAGCATATGTAGCGGGGAATCATAGGTAGAACGGAATAATATGTAGAGGGCAATCATTTTTTTTTTGTTGGGAATCATATGTAGTTAAGAATCGTACGTGGTGGGGAATCTTATGTAGCGGGGAATCTTATGTAGTGGGGAATCTTATGTAGTGGGGAATCATATGTAGCGGGGAATCTTATGTAGTGAGGAATCTTATGTAGTGGGGAATCATATGTAGTGGGGAATATTATGTACCGGGGAATCTTATGTACTGGGGAATCTTATGTACTGGGGAATCTTGTTTTGGCTGTTTGGTATTGAAGTAATTACAGAAGTTGTAATCAGCCTAATTAGACATCATCAACGGGAATAGAGCCACGCTATTATCTAATGTCTTACAAACACAATTTAATAGGGAAATGGACAATGCAGAATATATAATATCATTAAATAAGAGGTGAAACTAAAACTAAAATCAACAAATGATCTGAAATTTGACATCCCTAGATGACAAAAGACAGCAACATAAGTTATTCATAAAAAAACCCACCCACATTTTACTTAAATCGTCAAATGAGGAATAGATTGAATCAGATGATGGGAAGTGGGTGGGGTGGGGTATAAATGCGATGAGTAAGATACACTCTCAACAATGCTGTATGGCATTGGAAATGATACATGCTGTCCAAAATTTGGTAACTACGGCAACTGACGTCCGGAAGTTTTCTATATTTTATTGATTATTTTCTGTTCAATTGTTCAATCAAAGTTGAGGTTAAAAGAAGACAAACCTACAGTGATGTTTCCCACTATCTTGCGACCGTCCCAGTTAAAAGAAGACGAACCTACAGTGATGTTTCCCACTATCTAGCGACCGTCCCAGTAAAAAGAAGACAAACCTAAAGTGATGTTTCCCCCTACCTTGCGACAGTCCCAGTTAAAAGAAGACAAACCTACAGTGATGTTTCCCACTATCTTGCGACCGTCCCAGTTAAAAGAAGACGAACCTACAGCGATGTTTCCCCCTACCTTGCGACAGTCCCAGTTAAAAGAAGACAAACCTACAGCGATGTTTCCCCCTATCTTGCGACAGTCCGAGTTTGTTAGACCCGTAATCTGTGCCGTGGGAGCGCCGCAACAATTAGGGGTGGGGTCAAAGTAGGACAAATCCACAAGAGGTTACCCCCTTGAGAGGCAGGCCGGTGAGCGAACCTAACCCTGCCCTGGCGCCCCCGCCTCTTAGAGGGGACCGGTTTCGACGGGCGCCCCCCCCCCCGTCGGTTAGCTCCTCTTGGTGGAGAGGTAAGAGCTGACGGAGGACTCCCCGAGGGGGGGGGCCTACAAGAGTCTCAGTGACTCAAGGGCATTGATGCCATAGGGAGAAACAAAATTTTATTGTGTCGCAAATAGAAATGTTAGAGTCATTTGGATGTGTAATTGGTTAAATATTTAATGTATTTGTAATTTGATGACCTACAAACACAAAATGTCAGGACACGTATAGTTTAAATTAACTTTGTAGCTGAGGCGTACATTTTTAAACATTAAATTGAGAACTATCAACTTTGAAACAGAAAGTAGATTACAAAGTAATAAATCAAATATAGAAACTCCCGGACGTCAATTGCCGTAATTAGCCATAATTTAAGCCAAAGTTTTAAAAGAGTTAATGGGAAATTATAAAATAAAATGTGCCTGTTAGTAGTTATATAGTTAAGCATGTAGTAAATTATTGCCACTTCATGTAACTAGAATTTACATGCTACACATTCGAGCACTTCTTTTTTGGATACTTTGGATTTCTCCGCAGCTAAGTTCCTTCATTTTGTATTTTTTAATTTTAATTTTTATTTTCGTTTTGTTTGTGTCTTGTATGTTCGTTGATAAAGGCTCTTTGCCGAAACGTTCGCTGTTTTGTTACGTCCTGTCAGGCTAACCCTTACCTTGTTTACGTCTTTTCCATTGATATTTGAGCCTATTGAGCACAATATTCAATTTGTTTCAGAACAATGAAATCATGCACTAGATAATGGAAAAAATTAACAAAATTGCCAAAAGTAATTGGACCACTGGGATAGCAAAAGTTACTCAGACGAAAGCATCATACAGTTTAAACACCGTTCATTATTGTTACAATACATATATATTTTTTTAATGGAGCATAACTCATTATTACAATCAGTTTCATGCAGCTAATCATCTGCGTTCCATCTGAGGTTTTTCTTTTTATCATTCGCGCTGCAGCATGTTTGATGTCACAACATTTGGACAGATTTTAGCACCCCCCTCCGACCCCCTCCTATTTTCTCCTTTGTTTACTCAATGTCTCAAAAAGCGGATGTCATCGTTGCAGCCGATACTAGCCCTCGTGGACAATAGACCCAGAACCTCAAAAGTAACACGTAAATTGGTAGTTTGTGTGTGTGTGCTTTTTAAAAAAATTACGAAACCGTATAATGTATAAGAAGACAAAAAGGAAGAGCCATATATCAGATATATAAATGTTACTCTAAACAGTGGCGTAAGTAGGATTTTTTTAGGGATTTGGGGGCCTGGGGACCTGGCCTCTTTTGGGGGCCCTGTATAGATTGCGGTGGCGTAATATTTAAAGTAAAAAAATGTCGGGACACTTCTATGAGTGCCCCCCTCAAGAGGGGACCCAAGGGTACTTTTAAATGTGGACCCCCTTCTCTCACTGACTCTCCATATATATACTTTAAGTGTAATCGCATTACAGATAGCGAGAGAAGACATACCATTGGCAGTTGTGCATGGTTTCCAAGATTTTGACGGACCCTGCCATCCAATTGAAACTCCAGCTGGAATCTAAGAGCATTAACTCCAGCTGAAATCTAAGAGCATTAACTCCAGCTGAAATCTGTTAAAAGGTTGCGTTTTCAAGAAATGGAACTCTTGGGCTGGTTACAATAATACATTATCGTGATCGTTCATTAAAAATCAATACATGACGATCATTTAATTCTGACAATTGATGATTAAATTTTTGGTTGCTTGATCCCTTCGCCTTTGCTGTGCAACAAGCGGATGTTTATAGTCCCGCAGATCTTGCTGACTACCGTCCATTACTGAGTATTGTGCGAGAGATCGTTATGGAGCGAAAATTCCACTCCAAATAATGGGCAGACGTGTGACTTTTTAATCTAAATGCTTTTATTTTTTAACGGTTGAAGATTTTGAGTTTGCTTGAAATTGTGGATCGGGTTTTTATTGAGGAGTATCGTCATCAATGAATTTTGCCAAACTTCAAAGGTTGACTCATCAGACATAAAGATGTGTTTAACAGTGTCATATAATTCAACATTTTAGGCATGCAATAAGTGCTTAAAGTAAAGACAGTATGCAGCGCTCACCTTAAACTACAGGGTAAAAAGTAATTCTCCGTTTTTCAGCCCCCAAGCGTTTAAAACCATATTTGTCGAGTGAAAGGCAAAGACAACGCTTCTGTATCACAATCGGAGCGACGCCCCTGACTGTTCTTTTTAACATTTTTTGTGCCTTGTTGTTCAGACGGCCGCCCTATCCCCCTGTGGTTTATGGTATCCTATTGAGGCGCGAAACAATGGCCCCCCAATTCCCAGCAGACGACATATGTCGACGCACATCGGGGCCTCCAGGAGCAGACGTGGCTGAGTCAGTTTCCAATGAGCTTTTAATGATAATTGGAAGTGCGGTGCGCACTTGAAATTTGGCCGCCTCCCCACTCGGGCAGTCGTTTGGACGAGCTAACGAGATTTACCCTCCACGCTTAAATCGCGAGTATCTCTGACGAGGGCACCCCGAGTAGCGGGGTGGAATATCGAGATTGGTTCGGGATCCAAGGAATGACCATAAGGAATGGCCAGTCTGGAGGGAAAGGGGATCAAAATAAGTTCAGGGTTTAGCACATCCGGTAGAGTGGATTTGGGGGAGAGGGGGGAGGGAGAAAGCCAAGTCATGCAAAAAGATGGTTAACAAACTCCTTCAACAAAAGCACACTTAAGATCGTATATGTCGATGTTATAGTTTCATTACTTGTGCCGAGAACTAGGTTTAGTTGAATGACCTACTTTCCTACAGTTTATGTCATAGGGCAGTTATGGCGAACCTTTTGGGGTCCGCGTGCCCATACTTCAATTACAACCTTCTTATATATAGTAATATACCAATACGTAGTGACAGCGAAGTGGTTTCATTAAGGAAATAATTTTTCAGTTGCGTGCCGGCTGATGAGGCTCTGCGTGCCGTCTGTGGCGCGCGTGTTAAAGGTTAACCATCACTGGAATAGTGTTTTTTCTCTTGTTCTTGTGGAAGGTTACTCTAGGTAACGAGACCCGGTTTCGTCTCGGAAATCACCGAGATAGTCAAGTTTTTTTAAAAATCCCCATTGATAGTTAGCCGTCAAAAGACAGCCGGGGGGGGGGACTTAAAAACAAAAGAAAAAAATCTTAGTGCCCAGATAAATGACCTGATCTCTAGGGGGCTGAGCATCATCACGTCAGTACCCAGGCGGAATATATAATTTTAATTATGCTAATGAGGTTAACTAAGCCGCCTCGCTTGCCTGCATGAGGCCAACAGCCGAAATAAACTGTCACTCACTCCCGATCACAAGGGCAGGCACTCGGAACATGCGCAAATGGCACGAGTTTCTAATGTTCTTTCCTGGTTCTCACCCCTTGTTTTCACCCACCCAGGACCGTTTTGTCTGCCGCTGTCCATCTTACAGTTTTTAGTGCACGGGGCGGGTACTTGTCGCCCCACGGGCCGGTTATTCAAAGCTCATCAGAGATGAATACAAAATCCGTGACAAATTAGCTACAAGAGCATACGCCGGGCCGAACCCTCGGCGTGCGACCCAACAATGGGGCTGGCTTTATCCCCGGCATTCCGCCATCTGTCTCGGGGATGACGAGTTGGCATTATCTCCCCACGGCTCCGTTGATCCGGTCAACAAAACGGTGGCATTGTTCCAGCGTCTGGCCAGATACCGGTCCAGAAGTGATATTATTACCCATCAGAAGCGATATTATTATCCATCCGAGAGTCTGGCCAGATACCGTTCCAGAAGTGATATTATTACCCACCAGAAGTGATCTAATTACCGACCAGAAGGGATATTATTACCCACCAGAAGTGATATTATTACCCATCCGAGAGTCTGGCCAGATACCGGCCCAGAAGTGATTTTATTACCCATAAGAAGTGATTTTATCACCCATCCTATAGGTTTCCCCAAAATTAGACAAAATCTGACTGTTGGGTGTTGCGGATATCTTAAGGCTCCTCTTACTGTGAGGGCTTTCAGATGAGCTAGAGTAGGAGGGGAAGGGGGTGTGAGCGCTTTCACATAAGCTAGGGTAGGAGGGGTCGTGAGGGCTTTCAGATGAGCTAGAGTAGGAGGGGTCGTGAGGGCTTTCAGATGAGCTAGAGTAGGAGGGGTCGTGAGGGCTTTCAGATGAGCCAGGGTAGGAGGGGTCGTTAGGGCTTTCAGATGAGCTATAGGGTAGGAGGGTTCGTGAGGGCTTTCTGATGAGCTAGAGTAGGAGGGGGAGGGGGAGTGAGCGCTTTCACATGAGCTAGGGTAGGAGGGGTCGTGAGGGCTTTCAGATGAGCTAGAGTAGGAGGGGTCGTGAGGGCTTTCAGATGCGCTAGGGTAGGAGTGGGAGGGGGTGTGTGGTACCCGGCAAGCAACTGCAGCCCTTCAGACACACTCGACTCCACAGACTGACCAAATGTTGGTGTAAAGTGACACTAGCGACTCAAAAAAGGATATACAGACGCTCCTTCTATGCAGTAGATAATTGCGTCCACAGACCGTTACAGATGATCTGTTGGCAAGTGATGGGTGTTCCACGCATTACCCAGCCGCCTAACTAGTGTTAGGTACCCATTCGGAGCTGGGCGACGTGTTTGTTGGAGTTCAGTCTAGCCATTGGTGACTCCCCCACCCC
>MUZC01003858.1:409180-426938 GCA_002072015.1 Radix auricularia
CCCCCCCCCCCCCCCCCCCCCGTTTCAGTCACGTTCAGTCCGTAAATGTTTGTCTCGCGGTGCATATTATTTTGAATATAATCAACTCTTTAATTCTGTCTGACATATAAGGGATTTATAGTCAAAAACATTGTTTTCACGGGTTGTTTAATTTAAATGCTATGGACTGTTGTACTATATCCCTCAACGTTACGAAGACAGACATATAGTGAGTGACTTGGGCTTTTATATTGCTTATGTTAGCCCACCGAGCGAAAGCCGATAACAGCGTGACGAGCCCCGAGATCTCTTACCGTTGGGCAGGGACGCATACACTGGGTTGACGACTGAAAAATTGTTCCTTGAATGTCAAGGTTAACTTGCCTTGTGTCCTCTCGGGTTTTGCATGGATATGTATTTTAAGGAAAATACATTTTAGAAACAGCTGCCTTCCTATTTGGCCAGACTGTCCTGGCGTCCTAAAGAAAGAAAACTAGGGCAAACAAATTGAGTGCTTTCTTTCACGAATTTATTCCATAGCCATGTCACACATACTAAATCACAATAAAATATCATATTGGTAAAATTACAATCAACTAAAGCAAGGAACACTATTAAATAACTATATTCGAATCAGAATCATAATTTACCGTTAACACATTTCGTAAATAATCTGTGAGTTGAAAATGTGTTGTGAACTTGGATATGAAGTCGGACCACTTAACGTCGAACCTCCCTAAGTTGAAAATATCTCTATATCGAATTAATTTTAGGTCCCAGCCATAATCTGCGCCTATTACGCCATTTCCTCTAACTCGAAAACTCCATAAGTTGAATTCTTTTTCGGGTTCCTTTGAGTTTAACTTACTGAGGTCCGACAGTAAAAGTAAAAGTAACGAAGACAGTACAATCATTTACTTGTTTTAGGGTCGGGAAACGTTTGCTGTTGGGAAGCTGGAAATGGGTCTGGTGGTAGAGCTGACTTTAAAAGCGATTCTTATAACGTGTGTGCTTTGTAAAGTAACTTTACCACACTTCAGTTAGCGCATCTACACTTCCAATGTGGTTTTGAGTACGTTGAAGTAGGTCAAAGGTTATTTATAGAGCGCAACTGCTATCAAGCCATTTAGGGTTGTTTTCGTTTGGCTGCGAGTAAATATGGATTTGATAATAAGACGGGTACATGGAAGAAGTAATTGATTCGGAGTTAAAGTATTCATACTGTATTCATAATCTTCTTATTATATAATATTAAATTAACCCTACTGAGCCGTCCATAAAGTACGTCACGCTTTTTTGACCATTTTTACCCCCCTCCTCCCTGTCGCAAACTGTCACAAAAATCGCCCCCCCCCTCAAGTACGTCACACTTTCGTACAAAAAAATATTTTTTTAACGAAATAATTAAAATTTAACATAAAATACTGTGACGTCACACTTGGCCGGACACCCCCTCCCCCCTGTCAAAAACTGCGTCACACTTTCTTACACCCCCTCCCCCACTGGAGCGTGACGTACTTTATGGATGGCCACGGAGAGTGGCTTCAGTAGAAAGGCAACTACAGTTTATTTTGACTCACGACAAAATTCTCGCTCTCTCTGTGTCTCTTACTTCGTTAATGACACCAATATTTCTTACTATAGGCAGCAGTTTATCTATGATTAGTACGGCACTATATTAGACCAAATCTTTGCCCATTGGACTTCCGCAAATAATTTTTTTTTAAAAATCCAGTGGAGAGGGGAAGTAGAGCACAAAGTAGAGTTCCAATGCTACAAAATAAATAACCACTACACAAAACTCACGGGCTACTGTTATTTATTTTACCATGTTACATTGTCAAGGCTAAGAAATAAACGTTTATCGCTTAAATCTGGATGTGTTATCGTCGTGTCAAGTGTACCACATAAAACCCATAAGGCCCCAGTATATTAGCAGGTCAGGTTAAGCTCTAAAAGGACGTTTGACGTCATCGTTTGAGCCGAGCGCCCGGAGTCTGAGTCACGTGTCAGGGGTCATTATTGATGAAAAAAAAATATTTCGACTCCTCGGATTATTTTCCCGAGAACGAATTATAATTCAGTTTCATTTAAAACAAATGTTGAAACAAAAACTCCGTGTGATTAAGTTATCACGACGCGGTAATCTCAAAAGATTTCTGTCGTTTGGCGAACCTCCCCAAAAAGTCAAACTCAATGAAAGGGAAATAATAAATTTAAGGGGGAGGGAATACAAAAAATGCCCCCCCCCCGAATTCTTGCTTATTGTGTGTGTAGAGAAATGACTCTGGACAGGCTAGAAGTGCAAGCGTCAGGGGACAGCACCAGAGTGCCTAGTGGCCCAGTAATAATATTTTCCGGACATCAAATCCCTAATTTGTCGCGGGGCTGACAATGCCAACCTGTGTTGCCGGGAGAGAAGGGAAGAACCAGAGATCAATTGGAGAGTTTTTCCTAGCAGAATGTGTCTGTTGGCTCCCTTGATGTGGCACTAGTCTCCCTTGAATCCAATCAGCTCACTAATTCACTTAGCGGTGAAGCATCTTGGAGTTATCCCCACTTGATGACACAGTTATCTTCCCATTGTTTTAAGATATTTCTCCCCAAAGTTTTCATGGACGCACGTCAGGACAGCGGCACCGTCCCCGGGGGCCGGCCCCCTCACGAGGGGCGCTGAAGGGGTGGCGGGATCCTGTGAGCTGAGAGTTAAGAAAACAGGTAATTTCAGCCTTATCAAGTTTAGGGCGCTGACGGCTTGAGAGAAAGCAGAAGTGGCTAGGCTGTCGCCCTGGGAAACAAACCCAGCGCTCAGGTTTCACAGGGGCCTTAAGAAAATAAGGGCGCCACATGTTCGATATCCCCAGCCATCTCCACCACCCAATTTCAATTCCCCTTTCTTCCATAGCTTCTTGTTAGCGTTGTTCATTGTGGACGTTGTCTACACAACGTTTGAGTCTTCTTAAAATTCACATTTGACGGACTCTTCATCTACCGACTGCTACCATAACAAGATGTCGGGTAGCTAGACAATGCTTAGAGGTAAACATTGGTTTTACACACATACAATGGTTTCACTTTGACGTATTGAGCAATAGACAGGATGGGGAAGAATGGCCAATGGCGAGGGATATAGATGTTTTAATGTTTAAATTAAGTACACACATTTGTTTGTTGGACAGTTGAGATATGAATGACTGGACAATTGATTTAATACAAGAACCATATTCTTGGTCAAGTCAACTAAAGATACATTTGTGATATGTGATTTTTTTTTATACCGGGGTAGTATTGGTAAATGTTTGACTCAATGACTGGACAATTGATTTAATACAAGAACCATATTCTTGGTCAACTAAAGATACACATGAGAAATGTGATTTTTTTTTACCGGTGGTATTATTGCTAATGTCTGACTCAATGACTGGACAATTGATTTAATACAAGAACCATATATAGTCTTGGTCAACTAAAGATACACATGAGAAATGTGATTTTTTTTACCGGTGGTATTATTGGTAAATGTTTTACTCAATGACTGGACAATTGATTTAATACAAGAACCATATATAGTCTTGGTCAACTAAAGATACATTTGTGATATGTGATTTTTTTTTTTACCAGTGGTATTATTGGTAAATGTTTGACGCAATGACTGGCTGATCTATTGATTTAAAGAAAGAATAATCATTTTTTTTTACTGGACGATGAATGATTTGATGATTTTTTTAATTTACTAACTAAATGATTGGTTCTTTAACCTTATCGATTCACTGAATGATTTGATTGATTCAAGATTATTATTTTTTCTATCAGCTAACTGAATGATTCAATGAATGAAGAATGACTTATTTACTGGTTGAATGATTTTTTTCCCCTTAAAATGAAGAATAAGCTATTTACAGGGTTGATGAATGATTAGATGAAGGAAGTACTTGTTATTGGGGGACTGGAAAGGGAATTTTAACGTTTGGTTTTTGATCAACTGATGGGAAGTAATAATAATTATAATAATAATAATAATATTAATAATAATAATAATAATTTTATTAACTGGAAGTCTTGGCTTTACTTAGAGTGCCACGAGGTAAAATGTAAGTTCTTTGCGTAAGGAATTTGACTATTTTAAGATTAATGTTGTGTTACAGGCTGTTCACATCGAGGTCATTTGAGGCAGGTGGTTAAACTGGAGTTAAAGAGAAATCAAACTGATTTAAGAGTGGTTGAAGGTGTCACTGATCATGTAAACTCAAGTTAAAGAGAAACTGAACTGATTTAACAGTGGTTGATAGTGTAACTGATTTAACAGTGGTTGATAGTGTAACTGATTTAACAGTGGTTGATAGTGTAACTGATCACTTATTCAAGGTTTCAACATCACTGACATCATTTTTCTAAATTAATGGAACAAGCTAGAAAAAAAACATTTGTACTTAGTGGTTTGTGTGATTTATATTCAGAAATAATAAAATAAATGTGTCGTACCCTAAACATTGAAAGTATTAGGAAATTGTTTACTTTTTCTATTGAAATCGACCACTGAAAATTACCTCTAGTTTATAGAAAAACCTGCTTCCAACTTTTTGAACAAGTTGTAAATATTTAGATTAATATTAAGGGATATTAAAGCCCAACCTTAGTATATCTATTGGTGGATTTTAATTGAAAAGTAAACATAAATTACTAAATTATAAATGAAACATGAAATTTAGGAGAAAGGAGGCAAACAATTAACTTTGTTTTTAAAAAAAAAAATATTTTTTTTTCACTTACCTCTTCATGTAGGAACATGTAGAAAACTACAAAGAAAGCACCCTGAGGGAAAAAGGAAGAAAATCGTGTACATATTTGAAATAGTTTTAGACTGCAACAGTAGAAGAGGGCATTTATTGGCCCAAGTTTAAAATAAAAACACATTTTGAAAACCCGTTAAAAACCAAGTTTTTCACTATAAATCCTTTATTTACGAGACATAACTATAAGGATGTTATTTATAATACGCAGGGCAAAACAATCCGAAAAAACAAAATTCTAGTTATTTCTCGCAAAACGTGTTTAATACAATGCGCATGGATCGTGAATATATTTTGAAAAAGTAATGTCAATGTAACGCGCACCTTATTGCGCGACATGAAAGGTTGTTGCACATATTACGCACCACAACACTCTATATCAATTTTTTTTTCAATTACTGTCCATTCGATGGATTTGAAATTTTGAAACGTCATTTTTATCATTGGCATGAGTCTGCCTGCAAAATTTCAGCTCGCTAGCTTACTAGAAAATGGCTAAAAAATCGTTCCAAAGTTTTTTCGGCAAGGTTGGTCGGTCGGTCGTACGGCTCAGACACCCAAACGATAATAGAAAGGATTTAAAAATAGAAGTCCATCATAATTAATTGTACATCAATTAAAATAATTTGTTTAGTGTCATAGAATATTGCTTAAAATTAACTCTCATGAAGTGAATTATATAATGAATCAAATTGTTTCATAAAATAGCTTATAATAAGGGAAACATTCGGAATTTAATTGAATTTAAAAATCAGAAAATCAAATCAAAGCAAATTATTTTTTTCCCCCAAAGAATGCAGGTATAATGATTGTTATTGGAGACAATAAATTGGTAAAAAACTATAATGAATGTTAGTGGAGACAACTGGTAAAATATTTTGAAATGGTTAAAACTATGAATGGGTTTTTCCCCTTCAAACTGGGTTTAACTGCAAATTTGAAAGGTTTTACTAATGACATATATATTAATGATTTGATTTTTATTGGAGGCAGATAAATATTGCTACACATTTCAGCAGAATACATTATAAAAATTATGAATTTAAGAAATGTTGAAACCAATCATTCATATTTTATTGAAACATTTTTTAAAGATGTGGAAAAAATGGCTACTAACCTGTAATGAAGTAAACAATGCAAATAAATATTTCAAAATAGTGTCCACAATTTTTAAAGATATGAAAGCAAATGCCCAGCAAACAGTGATGAGGATGACCTGTGTCCACAAAGCCTTCATATGAATACTGAAAGTAGAATTCATAAATCCAAGTACTTTCTTCGGTATCTTTCAAGACTATATTGAATAAAATCTAAGCTTAATGTGGAAGCTACTTAAAGTTCACCAAACTATATTAACCTCACCAAACTATATAAACCTCACCAAACTGTATAAACCTCACCAAACTATATAAACCTCACCAAACTATATTAACTTCAACAAACTATATAAACCTCACCAAACTATATAAACCTCACCAAACTATATTAACTTCAACAAACTATATAAACCACACCAAACTATATAAACCTCACCAAACTATATAAACCTCACCAAACTATATTAACACACCAAACTATATAAACCTCACCAGCTATGTTAACCTCGCCATTACACAATATTTTTCTATCTTACCGAAGGAGTTATGCTCATGAATGTTATAAGTAAAAAAAAATAATCTGATAACGAAGTAAGATTGTTATGTTAACAGATTTATCTGTGTGCAAATTTTAAATATTTAACAGGTTTTAAAATTTGATTAAAAAAAAAAATTCATAATTTTTCCCATGAATACTTACTTTATGATTTTATTAGTCTTATCACTTTTGGTGTAAGAATTTTCATTGTGTTCTTTAGCTGTAAATATCAACACTAATATTGTGATCTGCAGAATAAGTATGAACTATCAATATACTTGTAAAACTAGACAAACATATTATCATTTATACAATCTCTCTGTTTTCTTTACAAAAATGAGCTTCAAAAGTTTCTAATTGAGTTTTATTTTTTTAAAAATTTCTTATTCTTTAAGACTGACATATTTATTTCTGGAAAAATCTAAATAGCTTATGTAAAATAAAATAAAAATTAAAAATAAAAAAAATAAAAAAATTGAAGAAGAAGAAAAGAACAGTGGAAGAATTAAAAATTCTTATATAAATATAATTGTGAAAATATTATAGACAATTTTTAAAAAATCTCTTTATTTACTTACAGATATAATTCCTATTGCAGGGCCAATGAATAACCACATATGATCTGGTGCAACCCAACACCTGATGGAGAACAAATATGAGGGCTGAGAATAGTCTAAATATTTTTTTAACTGTATCAGAAATCAACCTTTAAGCTATTAACAATATTTAATTTTTTTAAAGAGCATTCTATTAGTGAAGATGTGACGTTATTTGAATTTTGTTATTAGTAGAATTGTGATATTAGTCAAGTTTTTATATTTGTAGATAAATAGCTATGAGATAAGCTTTATTTTAGTATTAAACTATATTTTTTTTGTTATCTCCATTGGACCTACTCAAGGAATGCAAAACCTGATTCGGAATTTTGAAATGGAGCATGATGTAAACTTACTTCCTTAGAGCGAGATTTAAATGTTTATCAGAACTTGAAAAAACTGTGACTATTAATATCATTATTTAACATTAGCTAAAGCTGTGACTATTAATATCATTATTTAACATTAGCTAAAGCTGTGACTATTAATATCATTATTTAACATTAGCTAAAGCAGTGACTATTAATATCATTATTTAACATTAGCTAAAACTGTGACTATTAATATCATTATTTAACATTAGCTAAAGCTGTGACTATTTATATCATTATTTAACATTAGCTAAAGCTGTGACTATTAATATCATTATTTAACATTAGCTAAAGCTGTGACTATTAATATCATTATTTAACATTAGCTAAAGCTGTGACTATTTATATCATTATTTAACATTAGCTGACTTACATATCAGTTGCAATGTAGTTATCTGATGTCCCTACAAAGGCGCCAACCAAAATGGCTGGAATAACTGAAAAAAATAGTTTAAAGCTGTCATTTATAATGGCTTGAATGGTTAAATATGATTGTCTGATTTAGTGAACATAAACTAAATTGCTCATAATTATAATTGTGAAATACCATTGTTAGGCTTCATTTAAGTGTATGGTTGAAGAATATTACAATGTTTGATTATCCAAAGGTTAACATCAGTGTTCCCTTAAGGGTTTGCTGATCTGTGTGCACAATTAAAAAAAACTCCTGTGTAAAGTGACAGAGCATCTATTTTTTATGCAAAATTTTTCACTTTACAAACACTGATATTATTTATTATTATCAAAATTTGCTGCATGGCCTCTGCCAGATATCTGTGTGGCCCTGCAGCCACTTAGCTTAAAAGAACTTTAGTAAATGTGTCATTGTCATACCCCATCCTAAAACATAGTAACGGATCATTGATCCTGAATCTGTCAGGTCACTTGGATTATGGGCGGAGTATGTGATGACTATGTAGAGGTTAAAGGCTTCATTCATCACCCAGGAGTAGGTGGCCAGGAAAAAGTAATGGAGAAGGATGGCAAACACCTGACAAATTGTCTGTAATAGATAAATATGATATTGACTGTTAGAGACAAGGTATTGTGTAGACAAATAACATGTAGACTTTAATATAATAATGACATTTGATAGTAAATAAAATGAAATCGACTGTCATAAATAAATAAAGAAACATTAATTTTCAAATTTATTTAAGTCATCTATATGAGGTGATTCTGACATGGGAAATATAAATAATATAATAGTCCAAGTCACTGGATCTGGAACGCTGAGGAGCGATGTACGACAGTCTACAGCAGCAGTGGCGTCGCTAGGGGGGTGCGGAGGGGGCGGGCCGCCCCGGGTGACACCATCAGGGGGGTGACACCAGACCATAAAATGCTATATATTCCCGTTATTTGGCACTGCAAAACACGGAGGAGTTCTATGGATTACATCATAAGGGGGTGACACCATGAGCTACCGCCCCGGGTGACACCATGAGCTACCGCCCCGGGTGACACCAACCCTAGTGACGCCTCTGTACAGCAGTTAGTTTAGTTGAAAAATCGTGTGTTGATGAGCGCTGTAAAAATATTTAATATGATGACGTCATTGTTTGGTGTGCATCGGTGCGCAAAATACAACCCCTATTATTAAATACTTTGCGTACATTTCAGAAAGTTTAATATTTCGTATTTATCAAAAAAAGGACAAGTTAGTTGGGCTTTTGAAAAAGGTTGGCGCCGTAGGCGCCCTAAAAAAAGTGGGCGCCGCAGGCGCCACGGCGCCCCGGCACAATCTAGTTTTATATATCCAAGCTGAAGGGCTTATAAATTCAAAAGTCCCCTAGGGCCCCAATTTAGGGGGGCGGGGCAAAATTAGTGTCTGAAATTCTTTTTACATTAAATTTTATGCTACCGCCATGGATGTGGGGCTCCCAAAGAGTTTAAGCCCCCCGCGCCCCCTAATCCTTACAAATTCCTAGTACACCTCTGCTTACAAGAATGGATTAGGTTATGTATTTAACCCAATTTTTTTCCTTGAAAATTGAGGCCTTACGTTTGTTGCATGTTTCCTTTGTAGCATGATTTTAAAAAAATCTCTTTAACTTAATTATGAATAGTAATATTACTGTCATGTTGAATGAATCTGATTCAATGTTAAAAAAAAAAAATCATGTTAAGCCTGGTCCCTTTTGGAACTCAGGACGTGTTAGCGCATTTTCGTATTATGTATCAGTACTTATGTTAGATATCAGCATTATGTAGTTATCAGTAATTGTGTTTAGATTTTAGACATATTTTTATGAATTTTCTTGTGTAATGAATATACCTGACATTTTTAAATTTAAAAGTCATTTCTTTACATTTTAAAATTTTTTATTTTCTCTTTAACCTAACTACAAGTCACCACAAATGATGAAGTAAAACTCTCTAAACTTTTACACATATTTTAATGACGTCAACTAAAAAAAACACTAATTAATTCTTTTGCACGATTTCACACCACTCTTGAATGCTTGAAAAACTATGTATTCGACTTCCGGCAATGGCGCCCGTTCCTTGTGCCAGTGTTAACTCTCGATTCGCAAAGTTTTTTGGTAGTTTTAACGGGTTTTTTAACGGATCGAGTAACTGAGTGTTGATGCACCAATGGCAGGTCAGGACATACAAAAAACATATATACATCATGGGTCTAGGACTTATGGATCCTGTGATCATGGTGATGACAGACAGACGGACAAAACGGGGGCAATAGCGATTTCGACATCTCGAAAATGCGCTAAAAAGTAAGTTTAAAAAAAATGATTAAGAGATAAATAAAAATGGAATTTAAATAAAAGTAACTAATGTCAAACAGAATAGATGAAACGTTTCAGGCCATCAACATAACAAACTTACAGGTGTTTCATATCTGTCTATTCCAAACATGAAGACAAGTTGACTTAGTGCAATGGATACAGACAAATTCCGGTGAAGAGCTGCAGTACTGGTAGATGTTCTGGCAGAATGTAAGTGTTGTTAGTAGTTGTTATGATTGACAGTCTCACAATTTACATTTATTTCACATATGGATGGTAGGCAAATAGAATTGAACGGAAGATGTTTTTTAGTTGAATGTTTGAAAAAAAAACTTAATGAAAGCTTTTATTTTCACCTACATATTGTCATACACCTTGAAATTAATTCCCATGAAAATTTCTTCCCAAACCTTTCAACTATATGCACATATTGAAACCCTTTGAAAGTTTCATAGTTGTTAAAATTTGTCATTCCTCATGAATTGTTTTTAAATTTATTATATGACAATGTATTAACCATGAAATTACAAAATTTGAGTATTGATCAAAGTTCTCTTTAAGGTTCGTAGGTCCATGTGTGAAGTGTAACAATATTTGTGTAAAGTTGCACAGGCTACTTTTTTTTCTAAATATTTTTCGTAATTCTAAACTACTGTGTGGCGTTTTCTAGTATCTGTGTGGCCGTGCAGCCAAACAGCTTAAAGAGAGCATTAATATTGGTGATGTTTCTAGAACTTAGAGTGTCACAGATTATCTGAATTTCCTTGAATACAATCATGATGTAACATTATTGTTTGCCTAACATATTAAGTGAATATTGCGATAGCAATATATTAAATCCTCTAATCAGTAAAAGCTGCTTTTTAGGAAACCTGATTGGGTTAGGGGGTGGGAGGGGGACTATTTACCTCAAATAGGTGTGAACTCCACAGACCATAAGGCAGAGTGTAGCAGACATAGCACAACCAAAGTAGGAGGCAAAGTTCATTAACTTGGGCCGCTTATCTCCCTTGTCCCACTGAAGTAGATAATTGAAAAGTTCATCATGTCACAATGAATATCTATGTTAGCTGCAGAGAATTTTCTATCCACAATTTCGATTGATGTGGGTAATAGCCTTATTTACATATGCATCATTTATAATGTTACTACTCTTGTCATCCCATTTCCAAGTATAAATGTTATTTTATGCCTTACCTGGTAGTAAAAAAAAAAAATAAGTACATTTTTTTCACAACTATTTTAAAAGTTGTATTTTGAAGACATTAACTGAAATATATTTTATGGTAACTTATTTAATAAATGACAAACTGTTCTTAAAATTTAATGAAAAAATCCAGTATGTATCCTAACCCAATAATGTATTTAATGTTCAAAATATGAATAGTTTCCTTACATTATCATCATACATATCTGTGGTGATAGCAAACACACCAGGTTGTGAGCAAGCACATATTCCTTTTTGGCCCGTGTATCGAAGCATTGTGCAAGACCTTCTCACCCAGCCCCATTTCTTTTTGCGCCTAAAAATATGAGATGACATCACTTCTTTAAATGGGACAAACATTACAAGTAACAAGAGATCAAACTAAAAATGTAAGATGACATCACTTCTTTAAATAGGACAAACAAGTCACAAAAGATCAAACTAGAAATGTAAGATGACATCACTTCTTTAAATGGGACAAACAAGTCACAAGAGATCAAACTAAAAATGTAAGATGACATCACTTCTTTAATCACTTCTTTAAATGGGACAAACAAGTCACAAGAGATCAAACTAAAAATGTAAGATGACATCACTTCTTTAAATAGGACAAAGATTACAAGTAACAAGAGATCAAACTAAAAATGTAAGATGACATCACTTCTTCCAATGGGACAAAAATTACAAGTTTCATGAGATCAAACTAAAAATGTGAGATGACATCACTTCTTTCAATGGGACAAACATTAAAAGTTTCAAGATATCAAACTTATTTTTCTTTTTAAAAAGGTTTTTTTAAACAAAAATCTGTTGTCTTACCCTGCACCATGACGTAGTCTGACACATTCAGGATTTGAAATATTGAATGTCTGAGGAGGACAATTACAGGGAATAAATATCTACTTATACATTTTTTTTTAAAATCAAAATTTCCATTTATCCAAGTTATAATGTTTAAAATTTGTTTTAAAATGCTCCGTTTGCTTTTCAAGCTGATTTAATGACTTGTGACCCCTTACATTTAGAATGGGCAAACTGGCAATTATTGGAGAGCTTAGATTCCCCACTTCAATGTTAGCATCGCTGGATAGGGGCTGTATGTGGAAGTACAATGCCAGTATTGGTGTGTTCACTCTGTCATCTTTTCTGTCAAATGAAAATGTGAATGAGCATTTTGGATTTTAGAAAATATAAATGTAGATTAAAAACTTGAAAAAGTTACTAACGGTCTTTTCTCCTTAACTATTTTTGCATTTAAGAGTTTTTTTTAACCAAAATGTCAATACTATTTTACAGCCCATAATCAGATTTTCCTTAGTTAGCTCAGGTACTTATTAAGAAATGAGTAATAGAATAAAATTCTTACAATCTTGTGTCAGAAGTGGGCAACAAGCGAGAAAGTGTTTTATATCTGAAAGTTGATATACCAAAGAATACTGAAAGAAATAAAGGCAAAATTATATTACAAAAGTAATTACAATTTTAATAAAATACTATAAATTATTTTTAATGTACTCTCGGATCTCTCATTATTTAAATTATATGAGCTAAAGTTTTTCTTAGTTGATCTAAAAAAAACAAAAAACAATTATGTTTTAAATGTAGAAACTGTCTTAAATAAAGAATAAATCTATGATAATCTAACAAAGCAGAAAATCTTAATTAAATAATGTAAAAATCCTCATCCATGATCATCTCAGTTGCGCTACAGCCCATGTAGGACTTGGGCCTGCCTAAAATAAGTTAAACTAATTTACCGGTTAAACCTGAAACATTAGTTGCACTGATTGTCTCCCTTGGTAGCTTGACAAACCCAGCCTCCCTTGCAGGTCTCCCATCAATATCCAACATGGATGAGTCTGGGAACTCAATGCTTTCTTGTCCATAGACCCACTGAGTCTCAATTTTAAACTCTGAATATAAAAGTAAAGGAATGCTTTTTAATTATATACATATATGTGAAGAGTTTTCCATGCTTTTTAAATACATTGTAAAACATGTTCTGTGCATGTTTTATTTTTTGTTTTTTTAGGTATTAAAATTACACAAAATTTAATATTTATAGATTATGGGTGGTAAAAAAATATTTTTTTAGATAACTGATAAATTTTGTAAAAATTTTTTTTTCATTTACCAACATACTGACGAATGATTTGAATGTTTGCTGCCTTGTAAGTCACAAGTCCATCTTTTATATGGTAGTCAAGAGATCTGCTGATAACATCAGCAAAACTGTGCATGACCTGCATTAGCTGGTCCCCCTCATCACCTGACGGCTGTGTGGCATTCCATCCTCCCTCATTTCTAGGACTCAGTAGATTGTTGACAATATTAATAAAGAGCTAGAGAAAATGGATATAAGTTAGCATTTTATTAGAATTTATCTACCTATAATGTTCATAAATAATATTTTTTGCATCTCATATAGATCTACATGAAGTCTTACTTAAATTTTTGTTTGAGTTTGGGAACATTGAGATTTTATAATCTTCTAAAAATTCTTTGAAAAAAAAGAATGAATAATAACATTTATTGATACTATAGGTGAAATATTTCTCCACATTTAATTCTTTAAATTTTAATGCGGAGAAAATTAAAAAAAGAATATAGTCATTTTTTTTTAAAGCGTGATTTAATCTCTGTTTTCAAATATTACTTTAAATCTAGCATCTTTTCTCGTAAGTACCTCACTAAATGTTTTTGTTTGCTGAAACGTTGGATAAATCTCGTTTGTTGCAGCGTATATCTTGCCTTCACTCTGCCAAGTTACTGTTCGTGGTGCTATGCCCTTCAAAATTATTAAAATAAAAAAGTATAAATTTCATAGTTTACAATGTTTTTCTTGATTATTAAAAAGTAATTTTTCAAAGGGAAAAGTGAATTCTGAGAATCAATTGTTAAGACCTTTCTGAAAAAAAAACAAAAACAACAAATCTTTTGCTCAAAAGTTACTAACCTGCGCCTTGACCAGAATTGCCAGAAGATCAATGACTGTGGCTATGTCAATAGGATTGTGATAGGTATTTTCATGTGTGTGATTCAATAGCCTGTGAGCCAGCTTCAAAAGGTCAATTTCATTAATTCCTTGTCTGTCAAGGATCAGAGTCTGATGGAGACAAAAATAAATGACATTTGCTGT
Organism: Radix auricularia; assembly: GCA_002072015.1. NCBI lineage: Eukaryota > Metazoa > Mollusca > Gastropoda > Lymnaeidae > Radix > Radix auricularia. Next base: position 423,645 of record MUZC01003858.1, read on the forward strand.
TTTTTCTAGTTATTGGGTTTTTTTTTTTTTTTTTTTTGCATTTAGTATTTTAATTAAGGAAATAACACAATATACATCAAGTTCAATCATAGGGAGTACTAAGAAAACTTAATTTTTCTAAAGTTAAAGCTATAATTGTAACTTAAAAATACCTGCCAACTATTTAATACCCCCCTTTTTTTTTGATAATGTACTTGGAAACTAAAATTTTAGATGATATTAAAAATTACCAATAAAATATGTAATTTTCATGTCATTTTTCTTACTATTATATGTTTATTAAACATCAAGATAGTTTCCTAAAGGATATTAATTTTTAAATATTTTAAATAACCTGGTAATAATTTCTTTTCTTTAAAGAACATTCTACATAACAAGCCAAATATTGATGAAATAAGTAGTGTCCTACTGACCTTTTCCTTTAGCTCTCTCAGTTCAGGAGAAATACAAGAATCAATCTCTGGCTCCAACCATTCACCGTAGTTATCATTCTCTTCCAATTTACAGGACCTGAAGGCAAAATCTGCATCAGAGAAAAATGTAGGCTAATTAAAAAGATGACTTTGGATAGACAATATCTCTAAATATCTATAAATATTCAAACTTAATGTACAGGAGTGAATTTATATTTCATTTAATATGAAGACAAAAAAGTTTATTTTTTTATCAAGTGAAATATAAAATAAAGGATTTGTAAATGAAAAAATATAGTTATGGGCCTAACCAAGTTTAATATGAGTAAACTGAAGTTGCTGAGCAGAAAATATAAATACTGATAAATATCTTGACTTTAAATATTAAAAAATCCAAGGCTTATGTTTTCTAATTTGACAGGTTACTTTATAAAACTTTCATAATAAAAAAAATTTTGTTTAATTGTATTTGTATTGAATACTTTATCTATCAAATCACCTGAAAGCAATTTCAAGAAATTTTTGTTATTTTTGACGGACAGAGAAGATGTCAGAATTTAATTCATACAAATTTAAACAAATAACTTATAGGAAACAATTGGATTTTGGAAGTTGCAGTTCAAATTACATGTTTAATTAACTCTAAAAATAATAATATTTCATCTCGTAAAAAAAACTAAATTTTCTGACATTCTATCCAAGAAAAATCTTGTTCATAATATTTATTAAATTTTAAGTCATCATCCTTCCCATCCCAACAGAGAAAATATTTAAAAAATAAATAAAATAATTATTTCTTCAGAAGTGGAACATTTTCATAAATAGCAACATAAAGGTATATGATTTTAATTTATGATGAATATAAAAAAAATAATTCTTTGTTGTCAAAAATTTATTTTAAATAAATTATAAAAAATTATGCAGTTGTTATAAATATCTATATCTAAATATTTCAGCTAGAGATTTATTTTATTTTACTTATTTTAAGTAGCAAAAAGTTAAAGAAGTGTATCTTAATCAACAAAAGTTAATTTATATAAATCTTTTAATTAAATGTTTTAGAAATTTTTTACTTTGGTTCGTTTTATTGTTTTCTCCATCATCATGGAATGTTGGACAGAGCATAGCAACTGTTAGATTGGCACGTGCTCTGGTCCACCTGATATTTTCTTTGACCTCCAAATTGCACTGAGCACCTGGAAAACATAGTATACAACGAAGCTAATATTTTTAGCAAACAACTACAAGATAATAATGTTAATGGACACTTATTGAGCTAGCATTATATTATTTCATCTTTGATATGATTTAGAGTGAATAATTAGAAAGTTCAGCTAGAGAAAAATGAAGAAATATGAACACTATCAAAACAACTTCTTTCAGATGGCAATGGAAATATTTTATTTAAACAAATTTTTTTTTTTATATCATGCATCAACAAATATTTTTAAGGTATTTAAGAACATTTTTTAAAATTTAACTGTTAGACAAAAATGATTAATTTAAATAATGTGTATAAGAAAATGCACTTACAGTAAATTTTTTTTAAAAAGTCACTGAGGAGGTAAATTAGATTGGTTGATAAAAAAATTTTCTGTTATTTTAAGAATAATGGGATCTTTTACCTATAGACATACTGCAATACTTTTCACATGTGGTAGCCGATTGTACTTTGCTGAAGCAAGTTCCAGCTAGAAAAATGGGTAAGAGGTTTAACCAATACAAATTAAGGTCAATTCATCAAACATTATTATGGTTAGAATCTTGACCTAAACATTGGGCCTAAACAACATAATTAAGATATTCAATAAAATAATTCAAACTTCATTAATTAAAATCTTAATTTCTGTCTATCAAAGACAACATCTGGGAAGAATTTCTGATTAATTTTTAAATGTTTGTTTTAACAGGCCCGTTGAACTATTTTTGCTTAAAACTACTTGTATACAGTTTCTTATTTATAAATATTTACAATCTCTTACCCATGATCTGAACACTGACAAAAAGTGTGTATAAAATAAACTTATTATCTTATCTTATCTGTTTCAGACGCACCTTCTATACAGACGATTATTGCATCCTACGCTTATATATGGTTTGTGTTTAGCCTGCATTTTTATTAGAGCTTTAATGTTGATAAAGTGTTAACTTTCCTGGTTGCTTCAGGCAAGGGGCCGTCCATAAATGACGTCACGCACCTAGAGGGGGGAGGGGGGTCACACTTTTGTGACGATGCGTGACGTGGGGGAGGGAGGGGGGTTGAAGAAAAGTGACGTCACATCGAAAAGGTAACTTTAAATAAAACTTCCACTGAAATATTTGGTCACTTAGAATATATGTAATGGCTTTTTAAAAAAAAAATCAATGCTTCTCAAAGTGCCGGTCGATATGCTATCAGACGCCGGTTTGCGTAAGTTAACAAGACACGAAAATTAATTTTAATTATAATTCTTAAATTTTAGAATTCACAAGAGAACATACGAAATTGTAACCCTGCGTCGTTTGTTGTTGACATCAAAGCTTTTGTGATTTAACCGTAGTTTCGTTTATGGTTCACTCGCGGCAGGAGTCTGCAAACTTTTTTTTTGGTCGGTTATCCCCCCACTTCCCCCGAAACTGCTACTGGTGAGTTTTACCAACAGGACAAGTGTCTAAAAAGATCTGAATAGGATTATATGTTGATATTTTAAGTCAAAAAGACAACGACTGTCTATTTGGGGGTGGGTGGGGGGAGGGGAATCTATTTGATACAATAATAAACGTTTTAAGTTTGCTAAAGTTTTTCGATTGGTTTTTGGTCAAACGCCTCTGGCCATTCTAAATATAATAATAAATGTGTCCATTTAAAATTAGTCAAAAGTATTCACTAACTTTATTGAAT